>JARACY010003141.1:0-35667 GCA_029255725.1 Scrobipalpa atriplicella | reverse complement strand
TCAAATTTTGTATTATAATTATAAACGTAATAACCTAATCTAGGTATAAGTATTACCTTTCAGCTATTTTTGTGATGCATGATTGGCAAGCTTCATTTCATTATTGTATATTTTCATTAAAAAAAAAACTTAGTCTTAGAACTATTAGACGGCTAAAAAGGGCAGTAATTTTTCGTCAAAAAATCTAGATTGGTCCTTAAATATGAAATTGCCGTTATCTTTCATAGTTGCCAGTATTGAGTAGGTATCGGCAATTTCATATGTAAGGACCTAATATATATCATGGGCTACTTCTATGGCTACGTGAGTCAGAATATAACATTCTCAATTCATGTACATATCCATTCAAATACATTATCATACCATAATAGTAGGTATACGTAGTTGCATCTACATAAATCAACTATAGATATACAAATCATCATCAGACATAGCTCTATTATCTAAAATAAAAACACTTAAATGTTAAATACCTATCAATTTAATTTATCATTACATTCAACAAAAAGTCATCAACATAAACTTCTTTCCAGCTTTCGATTACTCCGGTGGCTACTTCAACCCAGTCCTGGCGACTTCCCTCAAGGCTGGCTGCGAGGGCCACTCTATGCTGGAACACGCAGTGGTTTACTGGATCGGCGCGTGCGCAGGATCCGTCCTCTCAGTGTACCTGTACAAGTTGCCGGCGATACAGAGATTCGTTAAAGGGTCCACTGAAGTCAATGGCGACAGTATCTGGGCCGATAAGGAGGATTAGATCTCGTGGTTGGTCAATGTGATTGGGGTGGCAAATTGATAATCTTTTAAGTGTTTTGACTTAACTAAATCTCAACTAAAATTATTGCCATCCCGTTCTGTTCTCTCATGATAGAAAGTGGCAGGTATGGACTTGTATATCTACTTATATTAGTTAAGGCGCGTATTTTGCAACCACGAATTGCTACCAATATCTCCTTTATAAGTCTCTGAGGAGCTTGAGCCCTTTGTGGTTATAAAATATACGTAGATAAAAAAAAACTTGACTCTAACCTTCAATTCTATTCTGACTTCCGAGAGGCTGAAATCCAAAATAATGTTATCCCTTTAATAAAATGTTATCCCTAATTGCATTGACCTATTACTGCTCATAAATTAAATGAATTTAATAATAATTCATTTCAAACCTGTTCCAAACAACCTCTTGGTAACATTTTTATAAAACGTTATTTTATTATTTGATGCTAGTCAATTATTGATATTTTATCAATAAATCGAAACTTTTAAGATTTTAGTAAATTTATTTGTTAAATACATATTTTATTAATTTTCAATTTTCAAAGTAATAGGGCAAATATTAAAATGTCCATTTACGCTTTCCGTAAATAATATAATAATTTAAATAAGAATTATTTCACAATACCTATGATGTATCAAAATAAGTGCCACTTGATTAAAGTATTAAACTAAGACTAGTTAAAACTTTGTTAAATAGATTTTATAACGATTTTTACACCCATGTTAATAATCTTATAATAATGTCTTCCAAAAATATAATAAGTGCTACGTGTCTTGTTGTAAATAAATACTTTGTTTTCTTATATCTTGTGTTGTTCTATTTTATTATTCAACTTACCTTAATTTATTAACTTTTGACTGCCACTGTTTCATTCAACTGCTGAAATTTGTAATATATTTCCAATAAACTATTATTGGTAATATATTAAAAAATTCAGAAGTTGATATTCAAAAAAATATTTTTGTCCAGTCCATTCACTTTTTTGTTGAAGTCCAGTCACTTGTTAAATAAATAAATAAAATAAATAAATTAAGTGATTCACTTATGTCACTCAAGTGACTGGACTTTACCAATCAAATAGCTTCCAAAAAACCGTCCGAAAAAAAAAAAGTTTCTAGTCAAAGCAATTATACAATACTTCGCAACTAACTTCTCTTATCAAACCAATGAACATGAAACAATAGTAGTACCTATACTAGAATATTACACATGTTATGTCGTAGTAGGAAGATTTGATAATTCAATTCTTCGCGAAAATCCTAGGGATATTGCGAAAACACCGTTAAATTAGACAATGGTGAAAGTATTGTCTAATCTAACTGGAAAAACATAGTTGTTTTGCGTCGTTCTGCTAATATTTGATATCCTTACCTCTGATTGGATAGATTTATGCTTACTTATTTAGTCTAATTCTGATTGGTGAAATAACATGCGTAATAATAAGAGGAGATCTTGTTTTTGGCGCGCAGACTGACCAATCAGCGTTCTGATTTCACAACAACGTTTCGTTTCCCTAATGATTAGTTTTTTTTGCAAAAAACCTAGATCTTTTTCCAGTAAAATTAGACAACGCTTTCACCATTGTCTAATTATCCGTGTTTTCGCAATATTTCTAGGATTTTGGAGAAGATTCGAATTATCAAATCACCCTACGACACATTCAAGTGTGTTTTAACCAGCATACGGTTTATTTTATAAGCGACCAACATAACCATAGTTAAGTACCTGCATTCTACCTACATTGGTGAAAAAGGCTTAAATTTTTTATTGAGTTTTAACTTTAATCGCAGCAAGATCATAAAAGAATGGTTACAAAAAAATTCAAATAGCGATAAAATTTTATCAAAAAGAATAAGTTTCAATCTTTATTGAAATGTCAAACCTTAGAAAACTGTTGATCATTCTGCTTGTTGCTGCGTGTAAGTATATATTTTACATAAAATTCATTCCGGGATGTCGTAAAAGTCGACTTGGGTGTTATTTAAATGGTTAGTATATTATTGATATTTTTATCAGCAGAAAAATATAATTTGTAAGCAGAAATAGCTAATTGGTCAGCAACTCATGGTCAGCAAACATTTCAAAATCAATTCGCAATTTATGTCATTCTGGATGGCTGTAATTATTTTTATTTAAGCATATTAAATATTTAAGCTGCACTAAGCTGGCTCCTGTTTAATAAAAACCACAATATGTTCTACCAATGATAACAAACAACATTCGCAAAGCACAACATTTTTAGCTCGAAATAAAATTTTGCCTTTTCCACACAAAATTGCAGACGAGGAAAAAATCTTTTTATGAAAAAGGCAAATATTTTTTTGAGCTAAAATGTTTGTGCTTTGGGATAAAGTTTGGTGTCATCAGTAGAACATGTGGTTTAAAGGAACGCAGTACTTTTTTTTCACCCTGTATAATAGAAATTTCATAGGGCAGATCACTCAATCTTCATGATATTAGGAAAAATAAGTGCTACAAAATTTTATATGATTTCAGCTCAGTTTAAAGAGCAACAATGTGCTACAGCAGTCGATGTGGTCGCTAGAAACGTGACAGGCGTCGAGAAAATTGAAGTGAAGAAAGGTTCTACAGTAGTTAAGAACTATTTCCCTGAAATATGGGACTATGAGCCGCTACTTAAGCAAGTACGACGTAACACTGATCAAACATCTGCTTCTTATGAAACCCATAATCTCGCAGAGGTATTGAGAAATATCTATGAGCATGTTCCTGAATTATTACATCAACCTTCAGTAGAAGAATCTGACGAAGAAAATACGTCAAGTTTCCAGGACTTTCAAAATGTATTTCAAGATCTAATCAAAATATTTTCAACTGATGATATTTAAACGTTAAGAACAGAGGCAGTACAAACAGGGTCTAAGTAGACAAATTGCCGCTAGAGAAATTTTACAATCGAAGTAAAAAAAACCAAACAAATAGAGTATTTATTTTGTTGTTGTATTTTATACTTAGGCCCGTATTTATAATTAGCTCTCAAGAGTGACAGCGAGTTTGAGTTAGTATCAAAAATGTCATTTCAGTACAAAACGATCTGTCAAATTCATACTTAATATTGCTCTCAATCTTGAGATCGCTTTATAAATACGACCTTTAGAATACTCTTCGTTACTGCTATGGTACTATAACAGTAACGAACAGTATCCTACTTATAAAACAACAAAATAAAGTTAAAAGTGCTGTATACTTTATACAACTATCTCGCAATTTATTTAGGCTCGTATTTATAAAGCGATCTCAAGATTGAGAGCAATATTGAGTGCGGATTTGACAGGTAATTTTGTACTGGAATGACATTTCTGATACGAACTCAAACTCGCTGTCACTCTTGAGAGCTGATTATAAATACGGGCCAATGACAGAATTACGAAGACGACTTTCAACGTGTAGCATTTAATGATTATTACAAACGAAACCATTTAGAAGACCTTGATGAACATAGAAAAACAAGGTCAAAAGTTAATTTATACTATATCCCCATTGGTGCTGCTAAGAAATTTAAAGAAGAAGATATGATTGCTGATGATAATAAAGATATTTTAGTGGAACAGCAAGATCTTGGAAATAAGCTGAGATATCGGCGATCTCCTCATACCAAAGACACAAGAATCAAAGAATTTCCTCAACCCGAACGCGCTGAATTTAGCCCGAACAAGGACATGGGTAATTATAATAAATTTTAAGAAATATTTTACTAAATTTTATCTTCAACAAATTGTAAAGCACAAGTATGTAAAGTGCTTCTAAGTACGTTATAGAACCTCTACAGTACAAATAAACCCCCATTCTGCCCCCCCCCTGAATCCGCCCTTGTTTATTGATGATACTAGATACAAAGTTAATAAATATCAGCAGGCTATCGATGAATTCGTCAGTCTATGACGATGATGTTAAACAATAGTTTTATTAGACATGCCAACCAAAATAATTCTGCCGTCAACGTTGCTCAGTCAACGAAACCGAACAACTATCACCAGGTTTTTTTTTTCAGGAAATGAAAAAAAATTTCGGTGATAGTTGTTCAGTTTGGTTGTCTGAGCAACCCCTATAAGTTTGCGTGACGCTGTCCCTTACACCCCGTATAAACCGATGTACTCTTACAACGAACGATACAGCTCCGCCGCTCCACTCTACGTCGCGTTGCGTGTATAGTGTGATAATCACCAATGTTGTGTCATTTCCCAGATGTTTATTACGACAAACCGAGTAAATGGCCATACCCTGAACATGGTCAATTCCACATTGATGATCCTCGGAACCCCAAAAACCCCCATTATGGACAGTGGTCGTATGTCTAATTAATTCTAGTTTTTTATTTTATCTGAATACTTTTCTAAAATAGGTATGTATTTGGGACATTTTTATGGCAAGTTACATATTCCAAAAGTAAACAAACTAAAAGATGTCTTGCCTTCATTTGCCTTGCCAAAATGTGACTATCTGCAAAGATGGAAATAAATTGATAGCGCCATCTACTGCTGAGTAGCTGAACTAAACTTTTGTGTACAGTAGGCTCAGAAGGCTGCAAAAGTGCATATTTACTTATTTACCTAATACCAAATCAAACTATTGAACCTACTTATAAAGTGTTTTTTGTAACATAATATTATAATAATTTACTTTGTATTTGCCATCATTTAATCAAAATTGTTATTATATTTATTTTGCAGGCGAGCAGTATTCGTACCTATGAGATTTATAAATGATGATTACCAGCCGTTTTTGGGAATAGAGAACAATCCGTAAGTTGTTTTTGAAGGCCTATTTATTATTTTCTTTTTAGGGTGGGTAAAATTTTTTAAACTCGCGACAGACCACTGACCTCTAGTCACAAACAGAGGCCAAGCAAAATGGCCGATCGCGTCAGACCAGAGTTGCGTTTTAGAAACCTACTAGCGCCATCTGTTGAGTTTTCGCTTCTGCCGGCACTCCCGGAGTGCAACCCGTAATTTTCTTTAAATAACCCTCTTACCTGTCAAACGTGGCGAAATAAAAACGTAATATTTGGGGTGGGATGGGATCTACCTCCTAGTGGTCCACCCCGGGCGACGGCAACACAGGCTTGCCTGTGAATAAGTCCGGCTGTATGATCCCATCAAAGCGGTGGTAGGCTCCGCAAGGGGCCGCCTGGCTCGCGACCACCCTCTCACCGGAGTCCGGCGCCGAACAGCTTGCTGTGTTCCGTAAGCGTTTTCTGGGTTAGCTCGCTCCATCGTCGACTCTGTCACGGTCATCGCTGACCTTTGTGTCAAGTGTTAACCCATTCCAAGTAAAAAATAAATAAAAAACATGTATTTTATTTACAAGGACTTTTAAGCCGTTTACACTGAATCGGCGAGATTTTTATTGTATGTATTATGTTTATTTCTTCCATGCTGAACTAGGAGCAATAGAAAAACATGAAGGTATGCAGTAGAAGTCAGCAATAGAGATTCGAGGGTTAGTGTATTGTACTTTAGGCGATGGGTTGCTGGTAACCTGTCACTATTGGCGATACACATGTCGATCTAAAATTGCCCCCAATTTTTATCTGCCCGCTCTGCCTACCCCGTTAGGGATAAGGACGTGACTCTATGTATGTTTATTTTATTACAGATACAAACACCCACATGTGTTACATGGTCAACAGATTTTCCTCTCGCAAGCTGTGCCTCTACTGAAGAGTATGATATTTGGTACAGGCATTGAGCAAGGCCCAAAGGCAGCACCATTCAGGGTCCATTGGACAGACCTCAAGCATTACAGAGAAACTCCAGGCCCACGGGCTCCGCCTGGACCTAAGGTTAAATCTCGAAGGATGAATAGCATTTATATAAAAGAGCCTACACAGATAGATGATAATGTTGAAAATATTAACCAATCAAAGAATAAGGTTGATCTTCAGGAATCAGAAGTAGAAAGTGTATTAGAATTTATAAAGTCAAGTTCTAAAGCAGATGGGAAGATACAAAATAAAAGCAACAATACTGAAATAAATGAACAGAAAAAACGTGTCCCTAAAAAGCTCAGATGGTGGCCAAGAAATGGAAAATCTAAATCGAAAAAGAAATTATTTAACTTTGACAAAAACAAAAACTATACAGTGATTTTGAAGATAACATAAAATTTCATCTTAGGTATTCTGTTTACGAGTCAGTGCAATGAATGATTATAATGAGCATGTATTGAAATAATTATGTGTGATTTATTTTTTATATCTTTGATTTCGTTTTTATCGATGCTTTTGGGCTCCCCTTATACGTTACTGAAACACCCCAACTATGACACACAATTAAATTAACACCCTCTATTTTCTCCAAGACGTCAAAGAATTTTTATTCCAAGCCGGGAAGCAATGGTATTGCAATTTGCACCAGGGAATTCTCCAGCGAGGATTCCAAGCCTTGCAGCTTATTAAAACTGTTAAGTAAATAGGAAGGAGCACCAGCTATGTGGGAGAATGATTTATGATGTTTTTAAAATAAATCCTAATAATATAAACGCGAAAGTTTGGATGGATGGATGTTTGTTACTCTTTCACGTCTAAACGGCTGGAGCGATTTTAATAAAATTTGGTATGGAGGTATCTGACACTCTGGATTAACACATAGGCTACTTTTTACCCCAGGAAAATGCCTGATTCCCACGGGAAAACTCAGTAAGCCGTGGGTGAAACCGTTGGGCAGAAATCTATCCTAGCCTACCGCCCTTTTACTTATTATCGTTGTAGTGTACTATATTTTCTATTGACAATAAACATGAGAATACCTAAGGTCCGTATTTATAATCAGCTCTCAAGAGTGACAGCTAGTTTGAGTTCGTATCAGAAATTTCATTTCAATACAAAACGGGCTGTCAAATCCGTACTTAATATTGCTCTCAATCTTGAGATCGCTTTATAAATACGAGCCTAAGTCCCAAAGAATGTACAAAAATGCTGGACAATGCGACCTATGACCCTACATCTAGCTAGATTATGGATCTTTTTTGGAACAAAGTATAGTTTCATACTTTTTTCGAATACGTGTCACTTAGGCCCGTATTTATAATCAGCTCTCAAGAGTGACAGCGAGTTTGAGTTCGTATCAGAAATGTCATTCCAGTACAAAATTACCTGTCAAATCCGCACTCAATATTGCTCTCAATCTTGAGATCGCTTTATAAATACGAGCCTTAAAAATTCAGTAGGTAGGTACTTATTTTTAGAAATATCATTATTTCTACCTCCTAAAACTTTACCTTTAGACGAGAAGTTAAAAATTACTTCTAAAACACCGAAGTCAATTCTTCCCCAAGTTTTTATAAAATCGGTAATTTTATAAAATCTTAATTAATATTAATGAAATCGTTAACTTCAGGTGGAGGTGCCGCCTTTAATAGTTCCAAGAACTTTGGAGACATTGACAGAGTGCCAACTTGGCGATAAAGTAATGAAGAATATTTAATTTGAGAAAAGAGTTAGGTTCTTTAATATTTAGGGAGAGGTGCTTGATTGATATAACAGGTTAGAGCTGACAAAGACAGAATCGATAAATTTTTTAGCTGATACCGTTTGAAATACAGAAAGATATCTCTTAGGAGATTCACTTACTTTGAAGTTTGGAGTGTTTATTTATTTCGTTACAATAAAAAACATGTACAAATATGACAATAGGTGGCGTTAAATCCGATAGGGTTTGTCAACGACGCATCATTCCGCAGTATTTTATACAAGTAAGCAAATAAAACAAACCTATCTTTACAATCATACATAGCATAACGCCATAGTTGTTGAAAATTAAATAAAAAGCTTAATTAAGAAAATATCTCAAAAATATTATCTTCCTATCCTCTCATACATTGAAAACATCGCACAAAGGAAAGGAACAGAGTTACTTAGTATTGTTCGCATTGCTCGGGCGGTCGGGCGCGTAAATAACAACAAATTACGTCACGAATATAAATGATATACAGGATGTTCTTCTTCTTCTTAGCGAGTGGATTTTCGAGTCGAACAACGACCCGATAAACCCTGGTGTCAGAGTTTTT
Organism: Scrobipalpa atriplicella; assembly: GCA_029255725.1. NCBI lineage: Eukaryota > Metazoa > Arthropoda > Insecta > Lepidoptera > Gelechiidae > Scrobipalpa > Scrobipalpa atriplicella. The sequence continues at coordinate 26,864 of JARACY010003141.1, read as the reverse complement.
CAAACCGCCTAGTAGCACAGCTATAGGCCTCTGACATGGTTTCAGTAACGACCACTATCAAAGACAGCGACCGGGACCGACGGCATAACGTGCCCTCCGAAGCACGGAATCCTTTTTCTTTTCGGACAATCAGGTGATTCAGCCTGCAATGTCCTAACCAAACTGGGGAAAACCTCACGAAGTGATAAATTGACAAATTTCAACTTTGTGTTCCCCCCCTGGGAATCGAACCCAGGACCTCCGGATCGTAAGCCCACGGCCTAGACCACTAGACCACGATATTGTCACGTGACCGTCGCCTTGCCGGTGCCGTGCCGGTACCGTTCCGTCTAGTGGAAAAGCGCCCATAGGCCAATGAATTAAGTTCACGTTATGATCGTAAGCAAAGATAACGTAAGCAATGCAACAAATATGCACTTGTTGCAACATGCACCGACTTGTATGTATCCTGTCGCTATTATAATCATTCACAAAAGGAATGCTCCTCCAGTTACATATCCACAAGTGTATTTTAGGGTTCCCGCTGAATTTCAAATATTGGCGTCGATAGAAAAAACTTCTTTAACTTGACTATTGGAAGCAATATTTTCCAGATGCAACTTGTTCAACAACTTGTTGTTTTCAAGTATGCAACTTGTTCCTCCTAGAAATGATTTTGTTCTTTCGAAATCACTCAATTACTATTAAACTTAGGCTCGTATTTATAAAGCGATCTCAAGATTGAGAGCAATATTAGGTGCGGATTTGACAGGTAATTTTGTACTGGAATGACATTTCTGATACGAACTCAGACTCGCTGTCACTCTTGAGAGCTGATTATAAATACAGGCCTTAATTTCTGTCTGAGGGATCCCATGCACTTGTGTTGAGAACACCCTTGCCAGATTTTTTGTGATGATGCGATGCATCCTTTTTTTCTAACTGCGATGTTCCCGCCTTTAGCAGGTAGACACTATGGGACTTATGACAAAAAGGTCTAGGGGTGTAATTTCAAAAGAATGTGAGAAAGCGGAAGAATGGTGGATGTTTTACAATAAATATCTGACAAGTATAGGTTATTTATTGCCGGCGCCTTTGGAGTCTGTGATTGATTTTTGGATTTAAGGAAATCTCTTAACTAAATTTATGTTCTGTGATAAATTTCCAATTTCAACTTTAGGTCACAAAAAAGTTCAATATAGATTTTAAAATTGCGACTATAGCTACTTTAGAAGGATCTGCCGAATCATCATCATCATCATCAGCTCATACGTCCCCACCGAATACCGAATTTCAATTACTGTCACGTACCTAGTTAGGTTTGATTTGATAAAATGTGACTTTCTGTTAATCTCTTTCAAATTCATTTCATTCTTGATAGAACATATAAAGGAACGCAATTTTGTTACGATTTGCTTAACTCATGTTCTCACCGAATCGACAGCATTACCTTTGTCTAAAGATTAAACTGCGGATTATACCAATCTGAACTAATTAAAGTTATTATAAAGAAAAGCTTAGAATTCCTTACTCATCTCATGAATTAATTTATCATGTCTTTGTTCAATTACCATCCTTCTTTTCCCAATGCTGGGAGAACATTCCTTTGTTACGTTTTTTTTAATTGATCCCACGGGAAGAAATTCATGTTTAGCTTCTTAGGCACGCAATCCTAACAGTGGTTTTTGCAACGCTTAATAACCAATAACTAGCTTTGCTATAGTGGTTTTCCCGTGAAAATTCTCCAAATTTTCCTTTGGTAAATTTTGGATCGTCTAAATCGTTTAGTACTGGTAGTAATTTCGTAGTTGCAAAAATCACGACTTAATAACTAAATTTAAGTCATTTATATCATGAGAGAACAGAAAGAGACAGTAATATTTTTAGTCAAAGTCGTGCCCTTAACGAATCTATAGTCGAGAAGGAAACATGTAGGCGTTCTAAATCCTTTGCTCGTGTTTTTGATTATTTTGATGATCGTAGGTATTTAAATGGGACAAGGACAATCATTACAGTTTCCAGGGAAAATTTGTTGAACAATATAAAATGACAGGACAGGACAAACCTATTCAGAAAATATTTAATTACTTTCCAATTTGTCATTTACATTATGTATGTATTAGAAGCAACAAAGAACCATATATTTAGATAATGTATCCATGATGATAATGATTGGATTACGAAAAACTTTTTTCCGTGAGAACGAGAATTGAATCCAGTTTTTGCCGGAGCAAACCGAAGTCTTTATCCCACAATTAAAGAGAGTCTTTCGACAGCTTCCGGCAGCTTAAGGAATTACTGTCGCGTTTTTAAGAAGGATTCGTTAATTTAAATTGCGTAATCCGCGATATTTTTTTTGAGTTGATTCCCATCATTGGTGATTACAAATACAAACCACGGTATCATTTATCCTTGGAGTCATTGTATTTTGCACATACATTTTGATTATTGCTCATATTTTGTCCTGTCATTATTATATTTGATAATATTTATTTGTATATCAAGAGCTCAAATAAACTGCAAATTTCAAGCACAAGAATGGTGTCGATAATTCCTCACGTACTATATTCTTTAGTCTTTTTCTTAAACTATACAGTTTTATCTAGTTAGTAAATTTTAAAGAAAGATTTTGAAATGTTTCTCAGTTTGAGGTTCTAGAAAACCAGCATAGAGATCGTGTACTAGACAATTTTCAGAAAACCCTTGTCGCTAGATGGATAAATGAATAAATAAATCAAGGACTTGGAAGAGTGCATTCTATCCTCCTCGGAGCCATTGTCCCGCTGCACTGTCAAGTGAATATAAAAAATTCACGCTTCAATCATAATAATGCCAAAATATACTCGTCCCTTTCACTCTACTCCAATTTGTATCTCTCCTTTCATTTTGTTTGCAATCCTAGACGCAGCGGTGATATCGACGCGGCCTTATCACTGTCCTTTGGGACAATCAATTATGGTGTTTATTACATGGTGATGTAGTTGATTTTGGAATGGTGTCGTCCCCCGCTGAGGTTGTTCACATACCTGAATGGGAGCTTGTCGCGTAGTATTCGAGAATGGAGCTGACACCACACAAACACAACCCAGCCAGAATCAGCCCGTCAGTATCAGCCGTTGGAAACTGTCAAAGAACGGCCCGCGTCGTATAGAACCTGTCAAAATCGAAGACTGACATTATGGTAACAAGCGAATCCAAAAAAAAATTGCGAGGTTTGCCTTCCAGAAGTACGTTTTTGTACGTGATTTTGTGTATCCGAATATTTTTATCTGATATTTAGTGTATCCGAAATGTTGATACACTCTGAAGACTAGGCTGCATGGGCTTACGCTCTTCGCCTTCCCAAATGGGAGAATTGTAAAAAAAAAAAGGACCGCCCGCCAACGCCATCCGTCCGCCATGTTTTTTCTGTATGACTTGTTTCAATACAAAGGTGCACAGTGAAAAAAATTATATTTCTTGCTATATCATTACTTATATTATTACTATTCATTTTATTTGTTCTTTCGTGAATTTATTTTCAGTGCATTTATTAAGGAACCCTACTCGGGGCAAGGGGATTTGTCTAGGCCAACGAATTTGGCCAATGCTAACAATGGTCACCAGAACGCTTGCCGTTCAAATAATTACGAACATATTTTGTTCCATCTGGTCTTATTACGGTACGTATTAATACTTAAATCTCATTAATCTGGAAAAAACTTCGTAACCTACAACTTCCTTAACATTTCAGGCCATGTACACACAAAAAAGAAACTGCTGTCTCCCTGATTGTGCGTCCTATTCGCCAATCTCGAAACTTTATGTTTTTCCAAAGGCTGACCATCTCTATAAGTTATGGGTTGATATGATACAAAGGCAGCAGAAATACAAAGATTAAAATTTCCTAGAGACAAAAGAGGTCATTGCTCAAAATTGATTTGTGAACTCCACTTTGAAAATCGTTTTGTCACTTGCAATGGCAGACGACTCTATAATGCAGTTCCAACCCTATTCACAGAAGAAGAAATTCGTGCTGGAGAACCTACAAACCCAGTGGAAATATGTGAGTTGTATACCTAGTACCTAATTTATTATTCATCAAATGGCTTTCCTTTTGTTTACTGCTTCCAGCGTATACTCCAACTCCTACACTCCACCCTGAACTTGACTCTCTGACGAAAAATATTTGTTTTGCCGTGATAACATTTTTCATTCATAGCTTCATCTTGATTTTTCTTTTTGTACATTTTCCAGGTCAACCACTTAGACATCTCGCCCGGTTTCGCCGGTATTCTGATGTTGCTCAGTGAGCACTGCTCACCAACTGCTCTGCCAACTGACATCTATCATCATCGCTGGATACATGATTGAGGGCCGGGTATGTTCATTTAGCACTCATTTTTTATAATTTCTCACGCCACTTCTTTATTCTTGCTTCTACCTCTAATTCTTAATAATTTGAATTAATATAATCAATCATCAGTCAATAGCCAGCCACGGTTCCCTTGCTACACCTATTTCCCTTATTTATTTCAATATTAAGAAAACCTATTAATTACAGGTTCCCGTAAAGGAAGAAGGTGGAAGAAAATCAACACTGCGGCAGGTGTATGCAAACAAGAGTCACTGAGTGATTGTATTTATTATTGGTATTGTAATTACTTTTTGTAATTTGTGACATTAATATAATTGCTATTTTTTTTATAAGTTTGTTTTATTTGTTATCATCTAAAAAAAAAAAAAAAAAACTAGGAAAGCTAGGGATGTATTTTTATTTTTTAAATCGACCATCGATTATTGTTTAAAACGATCATCGATTATACTGTTTATCGACTATACCGGTAGAAGTGTCACAGCACTGGGTTGCATACAGCCGCCATCTTGGCCGTTACTAACGCTAGAGCGCTTAAAGCGCTGTTTCCCATCTGTCCGTAGGACATATATACTAGGTAATCTGTGGTCAGTATCGCTCGAACTTTCGTAGAGGAAGCACGTCTGTGCATTTCGAATTTCGAACCGGTAAACGCGTGTGAAATTTACGATAACGTTTCTCAGTGTTTTTTTTTGTTGGATCACTTTTTTTGACTTTGGTGAAGTTAAATTACAATGTGTGTTTAGTGTTTGTTTGAGTGGCTGAGTTATTCGGATTTCCTTTGAAGGTATGTCAACAGATTTTTCGTTGTTTTTTTTTTTTTATTTCTCGTTGCAGATCTAGTGATTTCCTTTAAGTATGCAATTCATAACAGGTTTTCCGTCCGGTCAACCGTGGGAAGGAATTTTAGTTGCAATAATTGCATTTATGTCAGTGAACGCTTTACTTTTTAGTTGAGCCATAACTGGTTTACTATGAGTTACTTTTTCTTCATTTTCTGCTTCGTTTTCTGAATCAGAATGATGGTTTTGTTCTTGCTTGGCTGACTCATCTCAATTCTCAACAATGACAACAACATCTTGTGCAATTCTTGTTTCTTGACTTGTCATAACCATTGCTGTTTCTGATTTTCGTTTTCTTTAGGTGTTCCAATTCAAAATTCTTCAAATATTTTTGTTAATGGATGATAGTAAAGATTACTTTAATCCGATAATTAATCATTGTATAAATACTTATGTTTAGTTTCTATAATTGTAATTTATCTTTAATTCGATTGTACCTAGTTTGATTGATATAACAACGAAGCTATTTTACATCTGTGAGTTTATTCATGTCATTATTGTTATTTTGGATACCAAAAATTCATTTTAATTTGGATATACATCCGACAAATGGGTGGGTCAAATAGTGGGTCGTAATTTATGTGAACCATTTAATAGGACATCATGATTGTGTCAAAATTAAATTGACATGTACTGAAAAGATGTATCTGAAAGTGATAAATTATGGTCCCATCCATACCTACTAATTTGGAGTGATCCCACTTTTGAGTCGTATTTTTTTAAATATCATATCAATTCAATTCTTAATTAATGGCTTTTGTGTAGTCACAATTCTGCCAATGTCACGTAAATTATTGATAAATTATGTAAGGGAGAGTCTAATATTGAGACACGTGGAGTCTAGATACCCTTTTCCTTCAAGAGAAAGGTACAGACTCTTTTTTAAATATCAGTACCGACTTCCAATTTAATCTTTTAATGTGCAATCGGCATCGGAAACCGATTTACTTAATAGTCTTTATCTTATCTATCGCTGACACCATTTTATTAGCAAATAAAATCAACTAAGTGAGAGATAGCTAAGGCTCGTATTTATAAAACGATCTCAAGATTGAGAGCAATATTAAGTATGGATTTGACAGATCGTTTTGTACTGAAATGACATTTCTGATAGGAACTCAAACTCGCTGTCACTCTTGAGAGCTGATTATAAATACGGGCCTAAATAATTGCTACTGACAATCTATCGGCGTTTTTGAAACTCGTTTGGTCTACTTTCGTTTTTCAATGTATGTTTTTTATATACATTTTTGGATCTCATATTGAATAGAGACTGGTTGACATTCTTTAATATTCATATAGAAAAACATGTTTTTTTTTTTATAAAACGTATAGTAGGTATATGGTTTACCATACCTACAGGTAAAAGGTAAATAGTTAATTATTGATTCCTGATGAAATTCAGAATGCAGAATATTACCCATCAGTTGGTATATTATCATATTAGTGTTTGTAAGCACTGTCTGAATAGTAGGATAAATTTTAGAACAAATATAAGATGATAAAAGAGGATCCTATCATGTTAATGCTATAGATGTGCAAGCATTAATAATAATTAAAATAACTGCCTCCGTGGTCTAGCGGTCTGAGCCATGGGTTCACGACCCGGAGGTCCCGGGTTCGATTCCCGGTGGGGGACAATGACTTTGTGTTATTGTTTCTAGTTTGGTTAGGACATTACAGGCTGATCACCTGATTGTCCGAAAAGTAAGATGATCCATGCTGTCGGATGGGCATGTAAATAGTCGGTCCTGCGCCCGATTTCTCTCTGGTCGTGTCAGTCAGTCTGTCCCATCAGAATAAGAGATTGAAGGAATAGAGAGTGCACTTGTGTGTTGCGCAAACACTTGGGCACTTAAAACTAGTCCCGCGCATTTGGCTGATCTCTAGGAGAAAATCGGTTGGGAGGAATAATTAGAGTATCGCGGAAATATTAAAAAATATAGTATAATAATGTTCTGGTTACTGTCCCTATAACATATTCCTACAAGGAGGTATATTTAGTTTGTTTGAACTCAGTTGGTCTATTCTCGTCTATTTTTGGTGTCACATGTGTTTTGAGTTTCGGCAGGAATTCGGTTATTTGAATGAATGCTGTATGTACCATGTATGAATGAATGGAACACTAATTGAGGGCAATGAATGAGTCCATTGTTAAATAGAGCAAATGTACTTGCTGAAGTAGCATTTGTGTTCCGCAGAAAAGGAAAAAAAAACACGCTTCAGAAAATATCGGTATCAAAATAAACGGCATAAAAATGCGCGTACTGTTCAAGTTTTTTTCAAGGTAGGATTCAAAGATCTTTGAAAAAGTAAATTAATATAATTTTTTTATGAAGTTAAATATTTATTTTATGTATATACTTAGGATTAGGACAGATTGTTTCAAGTTGCCGAGTTTTAAATTTTTCTTCCAATTTTAGTAAAAGTGATAAAATAATGCGATAAAACAATTTCAAAGTAAATCCTTTAAAATAGTAACCTATTAGAAACAAAATTATTAATTTAAAGCTATTATTACCTAAATGGCCTAAATGTATCTCGGTAAGTATTTCAGATAAAGGAACCCAAAATGATGACAGTAACGAAGAGGAAATGATGCGTTCGAAGTGATATCATTTGGTTGTTGTTTTAGGATTGTTAGACAATGTAGCGTCATCGAATTGTTGGTGAGATGAAGACAATACATTAGGGGCAATTTGTTAAGAACTTGACCTAACTACGAACACTACACAAAACAATTAAAATGGTTGTCATTCCTTTCTGTTCCCTCATGATAGAAAGTGACAGAATTTGTCCTCATTGGTCACAATTTCGAAGTAGACTTTCAAAACCAAAACTTTATTGATTTGATTTAGAAGAATTTTTTATTTCAGTAAAAATTAGGACCAAAAAAAGAAGGCTATATTAATCGCAAATATAAGACGCAATATTTGCGATTTCCGTAGTCAGGTAAATATTTTTTGAATTAAGAAAAACATTTAGATATTATTTACTTAATAGTAGGTATAAATTCTGGCTAACATCTTTCTTAATGTTTTTATCCTGTATTTTAAATGACCGTAATTTTTATTATTTTATCACTAAGCTAAAATTTAACAGCTGTCAAATTAGTTTGACTTAAAATTACGTACATGAGGTCATATTTACTTACATACTTATATTTTATACCAACGCGTGGGTATTTATGACTATTTGTGTTGTGGCTACCTATACTGCATATTTGCCTAGTTTCATTCACAGAAGGCTACTTAACCTACTGAGGCTGATGCATAAGTCAAGGTCGTTTTTGATGCAACCCACTCGATATTGAAAAGTCAATTCCATGAGAAGGTCTGCTTCATGTTATTTTGGGTTCTTTTAGGAAATAAGCTGTGCATGTTGTGTTCTCTTTTTTTTATCAAGATTATGATAGTTGGGATTGGGAGTTGGGAGCTATAAACAATTTATAGATCACCAATTCACCACCAACCAATCTAGGATGAACCAAATAGGTATAATCTTTGGATACACTATGAAGTTTACCAGTTACACAAATATTAATAATAATAATAGTCCTCCCAACCGATTTTCAGTGACGGCGGCCAATCTCCCAGAGATCAGCCAACTGCGCGGGACTAGTTTTTAGTGCCCAAGTGTTTGCGCAACACACAAGTGCACTCTCTATTCCTTCAATCTCTTATTCTGATGGGACAGATTGACTGACACGACCAAAGAGAAATCAGGCGCAGGACCGACTATTTACATGCCCATCCGACAGCATGGATCATCTTACTTTTCGGACAATCAGGTGATCAGCCTGCAATGTCCTAACCAAACTAGAAACAACAACACAAAGTCATTGTCCCCCGCCGGGAATCGAACCCGGGACCTCCGGGTCGTGAGCCCATGGCTCAGACCGCTAGACCACGGAGGCAGTTACACAAATATTAACTACCTAACTATACTACTAGTAGTTATAATACAAATAGTTCTTCCTGTGTGCATGTCTGCACCAAACCACACAAACATTAGATAACGCAGTTTAAAACAGCTGTGTGTAAAATAAACTACTATTTGCGTGGTAGCTTTTGTTGAACAGTGTTTGTGATTCATAAAAGGACGTATGTCCTAAATGGACGCTTTTTAGGTTAACAAAATATTTATTATCAAATAATACGTGTGGTGAAGGTACGTTTATGAGGATAAACGGTAAAATAAAAAAGTATTAAAAAAATTATGTTCAATCAAAATATTATTAAACAATAGCTTTCTGTCGCTGTTAAATAAGTTTCCGCTGGGAATGGTTTACTTTCCCGCGGTAAAAATTAAACTAATATTACTCAGGGTAGACGTGTCTTTTTAAAGGTGTTTTTTTTTCGAAATCAGTCCAGTATTTTTTGAGTTTATTCGTCGAGTGATGACGTCTTCCATACAAAGTTCTGTCAAAGTCAAGATAAGGCGCTCGACGCGCCAGAGCTGAATAGACCCCATGTTCACGAAAATACAAATCTTTTCTCTTTAAGTATAATTTACATTAAAATAAATATACAAAATATCATGTGCAAAATTTTGTAAAATTTAGTTGTAAAATTTAGTTGTAAAAGTGATGAAACAAATTGTGTGACATGGCTCTCTCTAACTATAGTAAGTAATAAATTAAAGTAAAACACGGTCGTACTCACTTTGGAAAAATTGGTCGCGTTGGCGACATATATCACTCACTTAAGTTTAAATAGTCTATAGTAAGTATTTTTTAGGGTTTAACCCTTTTGACAGAGGACCGACAATGGTTTGTCGTTTATTTTGTATCCTGCTTCTCTGAGATCAAAGTCTGTATTTGAATATGTTCCATTATCTGAGTATATAAATTGTTTAGGTATGTATTTATATTTACATACCGGATCGTGGTGGGAAAATACAAACGTTTAGTATAGTTTTTATTAACTTGAGTCTGAAGACAATAATAATTAGACATAGAGTAGATTAAAGGGATATTTTTTAGGGATATTTTTTAAGAGTAAATTTTAGGGATTTTTTTCTTTTTCTTTTACGTTAAGTTTACTTTTGACTCTAGCAGTTTTTTTTTTTGGTCTTAGCCAGAGATGACCAAGACAAAGTCGATCTCTTGTCTTCTTGCCACTTTGAAGAACCTACCACTACCTACTGCCGATTCTTAAGCAAGCCTGAGGTGCACTGCTAAAGATTAAATGCCATATCCACCCCCATATACTTCAATTTGGGTAATATTCTAATAAGCTCAACCAAATGTGGGAAAAAACAGAAAAAATGCCCCATTTGACTGCGATATCCGAAGTAATGAATGTAAAAAATTATCGTCCCTGCATATAACCCAACATAGCGAAATAAAACCGGTTAAACAACCCAAACATACTTCCGGTATAAGGAATATAAACATCGGTATATAAATATCGCTGAACTTTCCGGGTTTTTGGAGATTACCTCCCGCGGTGGATGTTTACCTTCCGAATGGGAGCAGATAGGAAATAGGTATGTTTATACTTAAAAGCAAAATGGTATTGATAGTCAAAATAGGTGCGCTGTGCACAGGTAGAGCAGCAACAGTCTAAAGCCATATTTGCTACGTATAAAAAAACTTGGAAATGGGATTGATAACCTATTGCTGTAGATGTATAGAGAGTGAGATAACAGATCAAATCACATCCTCCCACGTCCTTTATGAACATTTCCAAGCCTTTTTCCCGTATTTCACGGGGTCTGCTACCTAATCTAGGGGATTGAACGATGGTACTGGTTTTTACACAGAGCGACTGCCATCTGACCTCCGCAACCCAAAAGGGAAACCAAACCCAATCCTAGATTAGGTTACACACAACCTTTGTATTTCTTCGTAGGTGTATGCAGGTTTCCTCATGATGTTTTCCTTCACCGTATAATAAGCGCCGATTAAACGTACATATGAAATTCGAAAACCGAAAAACACATTGGTACGTAGTGGGATTCGAACCACGACCTCCTGCACAGAAGGCCGCGGCCCTATCCACTACACCATCCGAGTTGTGCTACACCATCCGGGCTGTGATGAACATTTCCAAGTGAAAATGAAAATTCGCCGTAATAAATAGACCTCATCAGTGAAAAGGGCCCGAACCTTTAGGACTCTCGCATTAACTAAATGGGCCCTAACTTTTACACACGATAAAATCCAAAAAGCAATCTTTTTTAAAAGGCCTTTCGGTCTCTTAGATTCTTTCTCATAATAAAAAAGCTGTTACTCTGTCAATTGCTCGATATGTCCTTTAATAAAAATTACTTACATCGCATTTGGGAAAACGTTTTGATTGTCAGGAGTAGGTACAGTACGACCACGCTTTAAATGTTCGTGGCGAAAAAAGGAACTGACGCCGCCATCTTGAGATTTGACTTTGGTTTGACAGTTCTCCTCTAAATTAAAACTAGACCAATTTAGAATTTATTTTAAAGTTGAATTTCTAACTGTAAATAATAAAATCAAATCACTAGGTGTAACTATTGTGAATAAACTAAATTGAAAATACTTTCTTCGAAAAAGGTTATCATCATTTGAAATTTTAAATTCTGATAGGTACAATAATTTCGTTCTATTACTTCTATCAAATGAAATAGGATAATATTAGTCTACGAAAATTCATCAGAAAATGGTTATTATTCTAGAATTCCAAAAGTTCATTTCAAAGTGAGGTCCCTTGACTCTAACAATGTCAAGTTTTGATTGACAAAAACAACAATTATCAAGTTTTAATTCACAAAAACAACACAATTATCGGTTAAATATTATTCCCACGATATTGTTTTAATGAATTAGCGGGAAAACCAACAATGAGCTCGATTCTACTATATCTCTATAGACGAAATTTAAAAACACTAAATTTAAAATTAGTCCTGTAACTTTTGGTTTACTAACATCGGAAAAAGAATCAAAGAAAATATAATAACCAGGAGAAAAATACGTATTATGTATATGGTTGTACGATTTCTCTGTCATTTAACCACAAAAACTTGGTTGGCAAACACGTCATAAAACTTCACGAATAAAGATGAAAATAAAAAAAAATTATAACCCTTCCTTGGCAGTCGGGTAAATAGAGAGGAAACTTTTACGTACAAACCCGGCCCGGTACTGACAGATATATACTCGTACTTTTAACTTTAACCTACCATGCTGGACTGGGAGTGATAGAAAAACATAGAATGTGCCAGCTGCATATCCTCCCGGGCATGCTGTAAAAATCAGCTAAGGGATTCGAGGGTTTCAGTATTGTAATTTAGGCGATGGGCTGACAACCTGTCACTATAGCAATATACAGATCAATCTGGAATAACCCTCAAAACTTGTCAGACGTGGCGGAACGACCTTTGTTTAGGTCGTTTACGCTCTGCCTACCCCATTAGGGATAAAGGCGTGATTATATGTATGTATGTATGTATGTATGTTTAACTTTAGCAAACGTCATTTAAAATTGACTCCAATAATGGAACAAAAAAAAACCACAGTAAAACATGAAAACGGAACGCAATTTCTACCAGTACCGAGATGCCAACAAGATTCGTAAGTATTTGGAACTTTTTGTCGTTCCAATTCCAAATTCATTATCCTGCACAACGAACAACGCGCTGAGTGCAACCGTTCATGAAATAAACATATCCTACTTGAGTTTGTGCGGTGGGGGCCGACTGTCACACCGACGAGTAACTTGTGCTTGCTAGGTTGTCACTTAGAAAAAAATAGTACATACCACAGTCACTCTTGGTTTAATGAGTTTTCCTGTGGGAATACGACATTTTCCCGAGGTAAAAGTAGGCTGGTTAAGCACAGCAGCAAATGGTGAAAGATTTTTTATAATAGTCTAATGCAGTTTGTCGGTAACAACAAATATAAACAGGTTTCCTCTTTTTATACGTTTAGTGTAGGTAGGTATTCATGTAGGTATTGCTACGGGCTGCATTGCTACTTTTTGTCAGGATATGGTATACAGAGTAGCAGATCAACTTCTATCATACAACTTTAATCTTTCTATTAGATTTATTTTCCTAAGGGGAAGTTTGTTTAGTTTCGTGGGTAGAATCAATTATTTTTAGAGCACAATCTTACTTGGTTCATTCATCGTTCGTTTGAAGTTTGGATACACAGATATAGTATCGATTCGTTGAGGGTACGACTTAACTAAATCTTGACTAAAATTATTGCTATCCCTTTTTTATGATAGAAAAATGACAGACATAGACTTTTATTAGTTATGTCGTGATTTTTGCAACTATTACACTACGGTGTAAATGTACGCTGCTACATCAAGCGCGATGTAGATACAGTGCAGTTTATCAAGCCGCCGGTTCCTGTTCTCTTCTCTTCTCTTCTGTGAAATACTGAGGCATCCTCTTGTTGTTTCCTTGCGCCTTAGGAGCTGTATTTTATGCCATTTGACTGTTAGTTTAATTCGTTTCAACTGAATGAAACAACTATAATTTTCGTTTCGAGAAATACGGGCGCTCGCAGGCGGTTTGTGAATGTTTTATGTCTGTTTATGTTTTCTGCGTTTATAAATTATGATGATGTTTTCTGCACTGCATGGGTGTAATGTAAGTATTATTGTGTGTGACAGTTTCTAGCTAATAACTTCCTTGTCCAAGTTATTTGACGTACGTATGATATTTCATTTAATCGGGCTGTGAGAATGGTAGCATTTCGGCGTTGCAAAAGAAACAATTCAACTAATATAAATCCATACACATTCTTTTCTATCATGAAAGAATAGAAAGGGACGGCGACAATTTTAGTTAAGATTTAGTCAAGTCGTGTTTGTACCGAATTGCTACCAATATCAGCTGCTTCTCTTGCCGATCATATTTATTATGGGCTGTTCCGTAGGTTTGTTTTGGACACTTACGTCTTAATTTTGAAACCGATTAATAAATCAGTCTGCAATAAAGATTAATTCATCATATCACTCGTTTCTCCTAGTAGTCGGCAACCAAGATCATCAGTCAATAGACATACATAACAAACCTACACAGTATCACCACTGATGTATAACAGCTCAATCTATTATACTGTGCAATTGATCTACCTATGTGCCAGTGGGCTGAGGTGTGGGCAGTTACTCATTGTCGCAGATAGTGTTACCACAAATTACAACCACCTCGTAGTGATGTATTAGTTATACGTGGAACTATACAGGGTGGTTTCTTCCATGCTGGACTGGGAGTGATAGAAAAACATAGAATGTGCCAGCCTCCCGGGCATGCTGTAAAAATCAGCTAAGGGATTCGAGGGTTTCAGTGTATTGCAATTTAGGCGATGGGCTGACAACCTGTCACTATAGCAATATACATAATCACCTGTATAATAACCCTCAAAACTTGTCAGACGTGGCGGAATGACCTTTAATTAGGTCGTTTTTGCTCTGCCTACCCCAATAGGGAAAAAGGCGTGATTTTATGTATGTATGTATGTATACAGGGTGTCACGATAAAACTGGACTGAAAACAAATAAGTAACATTGCAGTTTCAATGTGATTAGAAGATTTCAGAAATGAATGGAAATTGTCAAGGAAATGAATGGACGTGCCCGCCGTGGTAAAATTTCCTGCACCATAGGGTGCCCTGGCACGACCCACAAGGGTCATCCGAATCGAAGGACCATGAATAACACCATGGCCTTGATCCTGAGCGCAGGGGGATCCAGCACTTCCTGCCTATTACTGGTTACTGGCCCTAATTAGAGAAACACTTTTGCACTTGATATTACACTTTATTATTGTTTTTTCCTGTACCACTTTTAAGTCAAAAGTTTTTGACCTAGTTTCTTTGACTACAATGTCCAACACATTTGCATCTTATATGCTATCCAGAAAACATCTCATCATCGCCATTTATTATTTACTAACAATTTACATCAATTTAGACAGCGACATCTATTTACAACTTATAGTCAACTATCATGACCACAACGGTCCTGAACAACGGAAAGAGGAACTAACGCCGCCAACATGGCCGCTAACGCCATTTTTGACAGTTCCCCCAACTTACATTGTAAGCGATGGACTGACAACTTGTCACTCCAGCAATCAATATACATACAAGAATTCATATCAGGAATAATCTAATTCATCCTCAAAGTTCTGTAATAACCGTTTTAAGGCCCGTATTTATAATCAGCTCTCAAGAGTGACAGCGAGTTTGAGTTCGTATCAGAAATGTCATTCCAGTACAAAATTAACTGTCAAATCCGCACTCAATATTGCTCTCAATCTTGAGATCGCTTTATAAATACGAGCCTAAGTCTGTTGTGGTCCTACCTACCCTTGTTAAGTTACATCTTGTATTATGCCATCCATACTGCAGTATTTCTATTGTTGCAAGGATTGAATTGGGTACTTGACTGGGTAGCATAAAAAATTCAAAACGTTTATACTTAAAACTAATGGCTAAAAATATTGTGGATTTCATTCATCATTAAAAAAAAAATGCACATTTAGATTTTAATAATCAAATTAAAAGTATATAAGTTATTGGTTTGATTAGTCAATATTTACTAAAATGTGACGTCATAATTTACTATTTTCATACAAAAAAGCGTTTTTGACATTTCATAAAAAGTTGCTGATTTGACTAGTTGGAAAGTAGCCAATTGTCTGTTCCACAGATTGTAACAGGAGTCATCATCTAAACGTAACTGCTTTGAAATTGGTAACCCATTGTCCGTCTTGGCATGGATCTAATTTCTAATACAAGTTCTAGCCAATATGTTGTATTTCACGACTGCCGCTGAGCCAAAGGTACTTGTGCGTGTAATATACCTACCCGAAAATTGTGCTTTAGGCTCGTATTTATAAAGCAATCTCAAATTTGAGAGCAATATTAAGTACGGATTTGACAGGTCGTTTTGTACTGAAATGACATTTCTGATATGAACTCAAACTCGCTGTCACTCTTGAGTGCTGATTATAAATACGGGCCTTAGTGTGCGTGAGTTTGGCGTTAGAACACTGTAGTAACGCACACAAGGGCGCGTAAATGTATACGCACGCGCAACTACAAGTATAGCTTAACTGGAATCGTGAGATAAAAATAACAGTAATGTTACTGTTCAGTCATTTTAGGACATGGGTTTCCTCTAATTTGGGAGCAGGGATTTGCTCTACCTATTCAGGCGGATTGGAGAGCGTTAGCGTAGTTGAAAGGATTATGGACCGCTTCTGTGTTTTCTCAGAATCTGTACCATAGCTTGGCTTTCCAAGATCTGGCACAAGATACCAAATACTATTGTAAATAATAATATCTAGATTTAAATTTCCGATAAATGCATTACCAATTGCTATTACGCCCCGAAAATATAAAGTTCTCTCACAAGCTTACAGCACATGGGTTGACTGGAAGACTTGTCATTGTGGAAATAAGCTCGCCTATGCAAATTGTAATAATGTTCCTTGTTGTTAAAAAAAGATTCAGAAGCTATTTAATACTGCACCGATAGTATAATTGCTCTTAGTTGCAGTCAGCTCGCGACAACGGCGAGCAAAGGTATTTATCTCTTAACTTTTAGGCTCGTATTTATAAAGCGATCTCAAGATTGAGAGCAATATAAGTATGGATTTGACAGACCGTTTTGTACTGAAATGACATTTCTGATACGAACTCAAACTCGCTGTCACTCTTGAGAGCTGATTATAAATACGGGCCTTAAATTACTAAGGCTGTTCAGTTACACCGTTTCCAAGGACATGTTTCGGAGCTGCTATTTATCTCTTACTTTATAACTATCTAGGTATAATAATAATCCGCTCTCAGACCCGATGCAATAAAATATGAGTACAAAGCGCGAACTATTAAAAATCTTCAATCCCAAACAAAAGAGTAAGAGGAACAAAATGTGGAAAATATCTTGTCATCACGGAAACTCACCCAAAACGCTGGTAGGTAGGTGTATAAATAAAGGCTTAAAATGTTCATAAACAACATAAACTAATATTAAAGTCAGGGACCTCTAATCTGCAGACAGATTGTAGAAAACGACAGAGTGTGCTTAATAAAGACTGAGCTAGGACGTGCCTGGATTTCTAAAAACTTTTTTGCAGTATTTTATATGAAGTTGAGCTCTCCACAGACCCGACAATGCACGTAGTAGATATGATTCTAGAAGTATAATAAGTTTTAATGTAGAAGCCAAATCGGTTTGTCTAGAAACTTTGAAAGTGTATAGTGCTATTTATTGTCCTTATTTGCGATTTTCTAGTTTTTGACTACTGTCTAGACCATTACTTAGAATGCGCACGGCTTAAAAGACGTGTTTTTTTTCCCCTGTTCCAAAAATGGGCGCTTTTCCACTAGACGGCACGTCAACGGCAACGGCGACGGCACGGTACCGTCGACGATATCGTAGGTGAGGTAATGTATGAAAATCAATGAAATTATATGACACGCTTTTCCACTTGCCGGCACGGCACCGTCACGGCATGTCATCGATTCCCATAGATATTGTCACGTGATCGTCGCCGTGCCGTCGCCGTTGCCGTTGACGTGACGTCTAGTGGAAAAGCGCCCAATATCCCATCTAGCCCTTCCAGTTTGATAATTTTCCAAGTATTCCAACCGTTCTGAAACTTGTATGTATAGTCGCGTGGAAATCTTTTCTATGTTTTTATTCCCGTCTTCTTCTGTCTTTGTGTCTGCATGCTATTCTACTCTTTTTAAAGTGGCAACATGACTTTTCTGGGTAGATGGCAACTCCAATCTCCATAAAAAAAAGGCAAAAATCCGTGTCATAATGTATAATATTATAATGCTTTATATTACATCCTGACCCCATCATACGAGTAGGTACAGTTGCTCATTAATTATATTAAACTAAAATCGTTACTACTTTGATAAACTGACCCTTAAAACCTTTTTGGACCACCTGGTTTTAAAATCAATCATACAGCTAATTAGTGTTATAAGCACACCTTAAACGCCTATTATACCACCTAATACAGCTATTAAACTAAACCAATATGGACTGGTTTAAAATAAAACGGCCGGTTAGCCACAAGGTTATATTTTAATTCTGTGTGCCCACTTGCTTTTAGTAGGCCTAGCATGGTTTTGTTGGACGAGACTATGTAAAGTTGAACATAAAATCGGTACTTTAGTGTTGTCTATTCTATGATAATTATGTAACAATATGATTATTGACGTCAAAAATGGTGAGGAAAGTTCTAAAATTAACTGTAACAGGACAATTAAAAAAGTTAATGAGACGCCTGGATAGATTGTGCAGAAAACTTTTAGCGGCCGTACCCCATGGGCCCATGGTCTCTACTGCGAAAGGAATGAAAATGTGTAAATCCCCTAAGTGCGAGTATTTTCTTCTTTTGAGAGTCTCTGCCGATGATGCTGCGGCACCTGCTCGTGTGGAAGTGGAAGGTAACAGTGAAAAGTAGTACTTAAGTATTTTCCATAAAGATAACAAACAAAGCTTTCCCAAAGCTTTAGGCCAAAGCCTATTACTATATTTTATTTAATTGAGTAGAAATGGGTTTGCTTTTGACTCTGGACACAAGGAGTCGACGATGGAGCGAGCTCACCCAGGAGATGCCTGTTATGGCACTGGCTCTCATGCACCGACGGAACACAGCAAGCAGTTTGGCGCCGGACTCCAGTGAGAAGGTGGTTATTTAGTGCAGATAAATTCGACATTTCATTTGATGCTGTACCGAAGATTTTGTGAGAAAGTTTTTAATAGATTTTCGAGGTGATGAAAATTTTGTTATTAAATCCACACTTCTAAAATTATGCTACCAGGGTTTATCAGCTCGTAAGACCGATACAAGGAAACGCATAAAATAAATAACTCAAGAATCATGCTAAGCCTCTGCATGAATCATGTGGGACATAGTAAATGCAAACCATATCGCATACTTAAACGTTTTATGACGTCACGTGTCGTCAAGGCCATTGTTGAGACTTTAAACTTGTATTAAAGTTGTATGAAGGTAGGTTTTGAGTTTGGTACCAACGCAACGGATTATTTCCCTCATGTGGTATTGGCATTGATTGCTTACTGCTTTAATGCTGGACTGGGAGCGATGGAAAAACATAGAACGTGCCAGCTGCATCTCCTTCGGGGCATGCTGACAAGCCTGTGTTGCCGTCGCCCGGGGTGGACCACTAGGAGGTAGATCCCAATATCCCACTCCAAAAATATACTAACTCATTCTTCATTCAAGTATCTGCCTGCCTTTTTTTATTTATAGCGTATAAAATTTTTTTTTACCTCTGCATTATGCAATAATTACAAGGGGGTCTGGCGATATGGTATTTCAAACCGGAAAAAACTGGTTAACTAATTAAAAAGCTGGCATTTCGTTCAATTATTGTTCCACCGGCCGCTTGACCTTATAAGAAGGATGTAGAGCAGTTAAGCTGTTAAGATGACCTTTAAAGCCTTAAGTTACGTCAAGGAATGTAGAGTACATACATACATACATATAATCACGCCTTTATCCCGAATGGGGTAGGCAGAGCGTAAACGACCAAAACATAGGTCGATCCGCCACGTCTGACAAATTTTGAGGGTTATTCCAGATGGATCCTGTATATTGCTATAGTGACAGGTTGTCAGCCTATCGACTAAATTACAATACTGAAACCCTCGAATCGCCCTTAGCTGACTTCTACAGCATGCCCGAGAGGATATGCAGCTGGCACATTCTAAGTTTTTCTATCACTCCCAGTCCAGCATGGAAGTAAATGTAGATTAAATCTATTTAGGGACCTTTCGAAACACGCGAAACTTTTGAGTATTCAAAACACAGCCCGGATGGTGTAGTGGATAGGGCCGCGGCCTTCTATGCAGGAGGTCGTGGTTCGAATCACACCACGTACCAATGTGTTTTTCGGTTTTCGAATTTCATATGTACGTTTATTCAGCGCTTTTACGGTGAAAGAAAACATCGTGAGGAAACCTGCACACACCTACGAAGAAATTCAAAGGTTGTGTAACCTAATCTAGGATTGGGTCTGGTTTCCCTTCTGGGTTGCGGAGGTCAGATGGCAGTCGCTCTGTGTAAAAACCAGTACCCTCGTTCAATCCCCTAGATTAGGTAGCCGACCCCGAGAGATACGGGAAAAAGGCTAGGAAGATGAGTGACAGCTCATCGCCTTAATTGACATACTGAAATCCTCAACGTTATCGATTTGTCGAGGGCCCGAATTAACAAAATCTACCATTATACGAATTGCTACCAGTGTCCCTCAACTGATTTCGTGAACAATCTTTGCTTTACAATTCTCATTATAAACTGTACATTTTACAAATTATACATTCTGTTATCTATGACGTTAAGCGTAAGGAATGCAGTTAAATACTTTGTTGCAAATTATAGAATAATCCTTACGTCAAATGCGCAATTCTATGCTATGTTACGTCTAAAACTAATTAAATTAAACGTAAACTCATCAGAATAAACTTAATATAAGACGACGTCGTAAAGTATTTACACAGACGGACTGCAAGCTAACTGCAACACAACTGCAAAACGTATTCCTTTCACAGTTGTCTCAAAGATATTTTATGCTATAAGTTGTAACTACTACTAAAAGCATTATTCAAACAAATAAAGACTACAAGATCATAACTTCACTTTATTTATTTAAAAAGTATTAGCTTTTTTTCGCCACTGTTTCACCCGTGGTAGTAGCGAATTTTTCCGTGGAAATCACATGTTTTCCTGCGTTGAAAAGTAGCTTATGTAATTCAGAGTGAATACATTTTTGAAATTGATCTAGTAGACTAGTAGTAGACTTATTCATATATTCTTCAGTTTATATTATTTAAATTAGTTTTAAATTAAATTAAATAAGTTTTACTTTTAACAGAAAATGACAGGTATATTTTTATTTTAGTTAGATCGTGTTTCCGCCGAATCACGGTAATCGTCCCGACTGCATCGCCAACTGCATGAACCGCTATTTGCAGTGTAAATGCAGCCCGTGTGTATAAAACGCAGTTGTTTCCCAAGTTGTATCTCTAAAGTTTTAATAGTGACAGGCCACACTGAACAACATGAATCCAAACTCTGCGAAATTCATCTTAAAGTTTTTAAGTGCCTACGAACATAATATAAAGACAGTGCTGTGTAATTTTGTAACAGTAATTTGTATCTCGTTGCATACTTATTTATGGATTATTTAAGGATTATAAGGACACTTGTATTAAGAAGAAACAACGTTTCTCATACATTTATTATACATATTTACATACATTATAATCACGCCTTTATCCCTAATGGGGTAGGCAGAGCGTAAACTACCTAAACAAAGGTCGTTTCGCCACGTCTGACAAGTTTTGAGAGTTATTCCAGATAGATCTATACTATTGCTTTTAAAATAACTTAATGTTTCACTACTGTTGCAAATTAAATTCTGCTATATTGTTATTATTAGTATGTAATGTTAATGAACTTCGCTCTTGAGCGTCCTACCATTTCGCAGCCCTTTCATCTAAATATATAATTTTGTGAATTGAATGCGCACCTAATCTGCTTGATTTGATTATGAGATTAAAATAACCTATTTCAAAAGTATGGCCATCTTTATCAAATTGGTTAGTTAAATGATGTACTAGTATGGGACAGGCTGTCATATTTTGTAAACCGTAGCCTAGCCTATAAAGCGCGATTTTATGAAATTTCACAGATGATCTTTCACATTCTTTACATTTTATATTTATTTATTACCTTTGCTTTGATGTTGCCGGTAAATAAGTTCTAAAAATAAATATCTTTGTGTTCTAAACTCTTCTTGGAATAATCCTTTGTCAGAAAACACCTTACAAGAATGTAAGGTTCTAACTTCATCTTTATTTAATATTTAATAAACAATGTTTCTAAGAATTCCCTTAAAACTAAATACAGTACGGATATTTCGTACATTCGAAGTGTTACCAAATATATTCACCGAAGCGACTTAATGGAATAATCCCTGAATAATTTTAGCATGATCCCGAATAGTGTTGTGCTGTTCTTTCGATAAATATTATTATCGATAGAACAACTGAATTATGTCTCAGCGCGGAGAAAATAAAAGAGTGGAAAATTACCAGCTGCAAAGACGATTGATGAGATAATTAATTATTATTAATTGACATAGAATACATAAACAGTAAAGCAAAAGAATCAATCTTGAAAGACTTCTGTAATGAAGTTACCATTTAAATTCAAACTGAGTTAGACTTGACAAACATTGTAGTTATATCGCCACAAACCTTTCATCACCACCAGGGCTCAACCAAAACTATAAGTTTTTAATGTATTTTCACATCACTTATAATCGGAATTACTACCAACATGTTGATTCCCAGTTGAAGTACCACCTAAATTCATTCGACCACAGTCGTCTGTAAGGTAATTTATTTTGTTTCGATAAATATTATCGATAGTTTCGCATCACATAATTGGAATTACTGCTAACGTGTAGATTCCCGGTAGAAACACCACCAAAATCCTTTGAACCCATTTGCCAGTATGTAACTTTTTTGTATCGATAAATTTTATCGATAGTTTCACATCACTAAATCGGAACTACTACCAACGTGTAGATTCCCGGTTGAAGCATCGCCTAAATTCCTTTGACCCCATTCGCCAGTATTCTTAGCCATTACGACTTAGGCCCGTATTTATAATCAGCTCTCAAGAGTGACTGCGAGTTTGAGTTCGTATCAGAAATGTCATTCCAGTACAAATCACCTGTCAAATCCGCACTCAATATTGCTCTAAATCTTGAGATCGTTTTATAAGTACGAGCCTAAGTACTTGAAATTGTCGGTTGTAGTAATTTGAGGACTTGAAGATATCAAGCTTCAAGAAAACTTTGTCGCTTTAAATAGGATTTTAGGGTAATCCTAGTTTGAGGACTTATTTATTAATTTATTGTTTAGGTGGTATTTATTGTAAACGTTTACATAAATTCTTAAAAACTATATAATACATAGTCCCCCAAAATTGAATGAACAGTTTGACTGAGAGATGAAAAACTTAAAGGTATATCAACCTTCAAGAAAACTTTGTCACATTAAATTGAGTTTTAGGATAATCCTGGAACTTAGCATACTCATATATGCTATCAGATATCAATTGACAAGTTTTTTAGGGAAAGTATAAAATTTTAAGAGGGTTGATCCCTAAAGATATTGTTTTGTTTATAGTATAAAACTACTACTACTACTACTATTAGCCTATATTGTCCCACTGCTGGGCAAAGGCCTCCCCATCCTTCTTCCACCTCTCACGATCTTTGGCAACCTCCCATCAATTCTCGCAATATGCACCCAGAGCGATGGGCAAATGTTGTCACCCAATGGGTCCCCCCTGACTGACAACGTCGACGGGGGTAGACCTCGGAAAAGATGGCGAGATGACCTGGATGCATATTGCGAGAATTGATGGGAAGGTTGCCAAAGATCGTGAGAGGTGGAAGAAGGATGGGGAGGCCTTTGCCCAGCAGTGGGACAATATAGGCTAATAGTAGTAGTAGTAGTAGTTTTATACTATAAACAAAACAATATCTTTAGGGATCAACCCTCTTAAAATTTTATACTTTCCCTAAAAAACTTGTCAATTGATATCTGATAGCTATATGAGTATGCTAAGTTCCAGGATTATCCTAAAACTCAATTAATGTGACAAAGTTTTCTTGAAGGTTGATATACCTTTAAGTTTTTCATCTCTCAGTCAAACTGTTCATTCAATTTTGGGGGACTATGTATTATATAGTTTTTAAGAATTTATGTAAACGTTTACAATAAATACCACCTAAACAATAAATTAATAAATAAGTCCTCAAACTAGGATTACCCCTAAAATCCTATTTAAAGCGACAAAGTTTTCTTGAAGCTTGATATCTTCAAGTCCTCAAATTACTACAACCGACAATTTCAAGTACTTAGGCTCGTACTTATAAAACGATCTCAAGATTTAGAGCAATATTGAGTGCGGATTTGACAGGTGATTTGTACTGGAATGACATTTCTGATACGAACTCAAACTCGCAGTCACTCTTGAGAGCTGATTATAAATACGGGCCTAAGTCGTAATGGCTAAGAATACTGGCGAATGGGGTCAAAGGAATTTAGGCGATGCTTCAACCGGGAATCTACACGTTGGTAGTAGTTCCGATTTAGTGATGTGAAACTATCGATAAAATTTATCGATACAAAAAAGTTACATACTGGCAAATGGGTTCAAAGGATTTTGGTGGTGTTTCTACCGGGAATCTACACGTTAGCAGTAATTCCAATTATGTGATGCGAAACTATCGATAATATTTATCGAAACAAAATAAATTACCTTACAGACGACTGTGGTCGATATGAATTTAGGTGGTACTTCAACTGGGAATCAACATGTTGGTAGTAATTCCGATTATAAGTGATGTGAAAATACATTAAAAACTTATAGTTTTGGTTGAGCCCTGGTGGTGATGAAAGTTTGTGGCGATATAACTACAATGTTTGTCAAGTCTAACTCAGTTTGAATTTAAATGGTAACTTCATTACAGAAGTCTTTCAAGATTGATTCTTTTGCTTTACTGTTTATGTATTCTATGTCAATTAATAATAATTAATTATCTCATCAATCGTCTTTGCAGCTGGTAATTTTCCACTCTTTTATTTTCTCCGCGCTGAGACATAATTCAGTTGTTCTATCGATAATAATATTTATCGAAAGAACAGCACAACACTATTCGGGATCATGCAAAATTATTCAGGGATTATTCCATTAAGTCGCTTCGGTGAATATATTTGGTAACACTTCGAATGTACGAAATATCCGTACTGTATTTAGTTTTAAGGGAATCTTAGAAACATTGTTTATTAAATATTAAATAAAGATGAAGTTAGAACCTTACATTCTTGTAAGGTGTTTTCTGACAAAGGATTATTCCAAGAAGAGTTTAGAACACAAAGATATTTATTTTTAGAACTTATTTACCGGCAACATCAAAGCAAAGGTATTAATAAATATAAAATGTAAAGAATGTGAAAGATCATCTGTGAAATTTCATAAAATCGCGCTTTATAGGCTAGGCTACGGTTTACAAAATATGACAGCCTGTCCCATACTAGTACATCAATTAACTAACCAATTTGATAAAGATGGCCATACTTTTGAATAGGTTATTTTAATCTCATAATCAAATCAAGCAGATTAGGTGCGCATTCAATTCACAAAATTATATATTTAGATGAAAGGGCTGCGAAATGGTAGGACGCTCAAGAGCGAAGTTCATTAACATTACATACTAATAATAACAATATAGCAGAATTTAATTTGCAACAGTAGTGAAACATTAAGTTATTTTAAAAGCAATAGTATAGATCTATCTGGAATAACTCTCAAAACTTGTCAGACGTGGCGAAACGACCTTTGTTTAGGTAGTTTACGCTCTGCCTACCCCATTAGGGATAAAGGCGTGATTATAATGTATGTAAATATGTATAATAAATGTATGAGAAACGTTGTTTCTTCTTAATACAAGTGTCCTTATAATCCTTAAATAATCCATAAATAAGTATGCAACGAGATACAAATTACTGTTACAAAATTACACAGCACTGTCTTTATATTATGTTCGTAGGCACTTAAAAACTTTAAGATGAATTTCGCAGAGTTTGGATTCATGTTGTTCAAGTGTGGCCTGTCACTATTAAAACTTTAGAGATACAACTTGGGAAACAACTGCGTTTTATACACACGGGCTGCATTTACACTGCAAATAGCGGTTCATGCAGTTGGCGATGCAGTCGGGACGATTACCGTGATTCGGCGGAAACACGATCTAACTAAAATAAAAATATACCTGTCATTTTCTGTTAAAAGTAAAACTTATTAATTTAATTTAAAACTAATTTAAATAATATAAACTGAAGAAATATTATGAATAAGTCTACTACTAGTCTACTAGATCAATTTCAAAAATGTATTCACTCTGAATTACATAAGCTACTTTTCAACGCAGGAAAACATGTGATTTCCACGGAAAAATTCGCTACTACCACGGGTGAAACAGTGGCGAAAAAAAGCTAATACTTTTTAAATAAATAAAGTGAAGTTATGATCTTGTAGTCTTTATTTGTTTGAATAATGCTTTTAGTAGTAGTTACAACTTATAGCATAAAATATCTTTGAGACAACTGTGAAAGGAATACGTTTTGCAGTTGTGTTGCAGTTAGCTTGCAGTCCGTCTGTGTAAATACTTTACGACGTCGTCTTATATTAAGTTTATTCTGATGAGTTTACGTTTAATTTAATTAGTTTTAGACGTAACATAGCATAGAATTGCGCATTTGACGTAAGGATTATTCTATAATTTGCAACAAAGTATTTAACTGCATTCCTTACGCTTAACGTCATAGATAACAGAATGTATAATTTGTAAAATGTACAGTTATAATGAGAATTGTAAAGCAAAGATTGTTCACGAAATCAAGTTGAGGGACACTGGTAGCAATTCGTATAATGGTAGATTTTGTTAATTCGGGCCCTCGACAAATCGATAACGTTGAGGATTTCAGTATGTCAATTAAGGCGATGAGCTGTCACTCATCTTCCTAGCCTTTTTCCCGTATCTCTCGGGGTCGGCTACCTAATCTAGGGTATTGAACGAGGGTACTGGTTTTTACACAGAGCGACTGCCATCTGACCTCCGCAAC
>JARACY010003140.1:0-35670 GCA_029255725.1 Scrobipalpa atriplicella | reverse complement strand
AATTCGGTAGCGCGGGGCGGAATGTTCCACGGGGAGGGCGCGGGGGGAGGGAGGCAGGGTTGCCACGCTTCAACGAGCTCCGAGAGAAATTACGAACCTTTTAGCTTTTCCACATTCTTCACAATTATCCTTTTGCCTTTTTGAGGAAGTGTGAGGTGCAAGAGAATTTCTTTAATATGACAAAGTGAGAGGCTAAGAAATTAGATAAGCGAGAAAGCGAGTCACTTTGCTGTCAAAAAATGTAAGCTACAAAGATTTTACTTCAAAATATTGAAGTATTATATCATGATATTCATGATTTCAATATTTTTTTAATCATCCGCCAGGACGTCATTTGGAAACAAACAGAGTAGAAATATTTTGATATTTAGTCAGTTTGCGAAGATATAAAGCTTTTATTATTGTGTTTTACAGTTACCTCGCAATGACCAAAGAGGCAGCCCTACAAGAATGGGTCACAAAAACGCAGTACCTGCGAGCCGTTGACCTCGCCGCGATTAGACCGCGCTGCACCGACGCAGCCCCGACTCACCCGACTTGTTACTGTTACCAACTATAATACCTATAACTTGTGCGCGAAACCTCATACAAGACAATGCACAAAGGTAAGCTAGTAAAATATGAGAAGGGGTATAATAGAACGACTAGTATTTGTTGATGTCCCACTAATAGTCCACAATTCAAATTGTGTGTAATTATTGGGGTACTAGTACTAGGAGTATAAATAGGCTGCTATAGAAGTCGTCGTCGTCGTAGGTAGCCAATCAACTTGACTTAGATTGGTGACTTACATTAAAACTTTAAATATAATCTACTTGTCCATACCATCACCTCGTATACTGCGATGAATCTACGAAGAATCAGTTGAGTTAACTGCAACATACCTGTGAACAAAGCAAACGTGCATATTAGTTGTTTGAATTATTAAAATATAAGAAAATGATAAATCTTAGGTTGGGTACATTCTAAAAACACATATCACAATTACTGTAAGTAAAAAGAATATCCCCATTAAAAAAGTAAAAGCGTTCAAAATCTCAATAACTAAGTGCAGTACATCAAAAACTGTATCAGCAGCTATAAAGATCTATGTGGAAGACGTCCCTCCTCCTATTTAATATTCTAGTCTCGTAAAGACTCCTGACATGCCTTCCAAACGCCTTAGCCCACCAGGAATCGTCAACCTTTTCAGATGTTAGAAGAAAACTTCTATGATCAAAAAATGAGATAAAAGCAAATATGCTTCCCGTCTTGTGTGAATCAATAATTTTTAAAGATTGTATTATTATTATTATTTTTTTAAATAAACACATAGGTAATTAGATAGTATGTACTTAAGAATATACTTGAAAGTGACTCTGAAATATACAACGTGTAACAGAAAGGGTATATGCATCGAGAAATGTGTGAATCTACCCATGAAACTGAACAACTTTCCCTAAGGAACATAGGTCGAAATACGAAAAAAAAAATTTGACTTCCCATACTAAATACGCTATCAGCTGATGCATTTAGTATGAAAGGTCACGATTTTTTTTTTCGTTTTTCGACCTATGTTTCTTAGGGAAAGTTGTTCAGTTTCGTGGG
Source organism: Scrobipalpa atriplicella (assembly GCA_029255725.1). Classification (NCBI taxonomy): domain Eukaryota; kingdom Metazoa; phylum Arthropoda; class Insecta; order Lepidoptera; family Gelechiidae; genus Scrobipalpa; species Scrobipalpa atriplicella. The sequence goes on along the minus strand of JARACY010003140.1, from coordinate 34,083 downwards.
TACATTCACACATTTCTCAATGCATATACCCTTTCTGTTACACCCTGTATACTGAAGGGATAAATAGGAATCTGAAGACGCTGGAGTTTATATCAGACCATACATTATGTCTTGGCGACAGTGCCCTTACGAGTAATTTGGTTGGTCATCAACAAACTTGAGAAAATAAGACACTTTAAGCACTGGACTGTAACTTAATTTTCTAGAACGCGTACCAAAGGTTCCGTACCCCTGCCTTAAAGCTTCCTATCCGCCGGGTGCTTTAGAACTTTCTTATTACACGGGACAATGTAGCTTTAATGTCTCAGATAACGGCGGAGAGATCGACAGATATCCAAGTTAGGTGACGCGACTACCGGAATTAATAAGCAAAGTGCCACCTTATTAGGACAATGCAGCTACGTGGCGATGAAAATGAGGAATAAAAGCTGTGTCAGTTGATGTATGAAAAACATATAGCTATTATTTAATGGTAAAGATGATTAACTTAATCGTCCTGCCAAATCTTATTAAAATCTGACCAGCCGTTTAGGCCTGAAAAGGCACGAAGACGGAAATAAGTAGGTAAGTACTTTGGTAAGTAGGTACACGAAGACACATAATATTATTATTTTGGAAACAGTAATGAACGTAAAGAATAAATGTCATTTAAATATTTGACGATCATGTAGTTCGTTAGTGAAACTGAATTTTATCGCAAATATTTTACCTGAAAATTGATTGCCGCCTCTGTTGACTTTGGTTTGATATTCATGCCGCATGGCCGTTGATTGACAGGGTACAATAATGGGAACAATGTCTATGTAAAACCGCATATACTACTGTAGCAAAATTATTCCGCTGATATAAAGAATGATATAAAAACATGGCACATAACTTAGAGACAACTAATAAATAAGTACACACTGCATTTACAGGTTTGGTAACTATCCGAAAGATTCTTACAGTTGATACTTATTTCATCTTTTATGGACAACTCTGTAATAAATAAATGTTAAGTAAGTACCTTAAATTGGAGCCTTTCATTATAGTCAGGAGAAATTCAGAAATGTTTTTGTTAAACCCATGGTCCAAAACATCATTTGAGAGCGATAGCCGAGGGCGACAACCAATAATTCAAAAGAGTTTCAATTTAACGCAACTTGGTTGAAAAACAATGAAGGCAGAAAAATACGAGTACTTATTTTAAATTGAAACACGAAATATTTAACCTAAATAAATAAAGGAAAGAAAGGATTTACTTATTTAAGGCTCGTTACGCTTAAATGTACAAATAAACTCGCTACGTACCCGAGTATTAACTTTAAAAATACATTCTCTTACAGAAAGGAGATAGAGAGAATTGAATATAACGCTGTCACTTCACTCCTAGATCTTTTGTCAAATTGTCATACTTCTATGTCCGATAAATAGTTAAAGGAACCAACTTATTCAGCAGAATATTTTAATCCCCCATCTACTTATAAAAGGTAGTTCAAGGTACTTGTAAATGTACTAGGTAATCTAGTTTCTCATACTTTTTTCTCAGTCTACAGTATTCGACAATCCCGTTTTGACACCCTGTACACAAGCTTCAGGCATGCAGCTATCCATACGCCTCCCATTAGTCTTGTCTCACCCATATTTATAGCCGTTGTCCTGATCAAATACCAACTCTGATGCATGTTCTACAAGTTCATTAGCTGGCTAATTCTGGTCTTCAAAAGAGAGGAAGGCGTTCGAAGACAAAAAGAAAGTGCCACTTCCTTAAGTGTTGAAAGTTTAAAGAAAGATTGGCTGGATAGATTCTTTAGCGATGTTACGGAATTAGAAATGGAGCTATAGATATTATTTAACTTGCATTTTTATTTTTTTCTCACGACTGCCGGTATGCCACATTTATTTTGTGTGTATAAATGTAACTTCATGCGCGTGAATGTAACTTCCTGCAATTACGCACACAAGCGCTCGTGTCTGAACGCACAACCTCAAGAATAGCCGAGCGGCAGTAGTGATATAAAAATACTATACATGAAGATACCTATATTAGCAACTTTAATTCTGTGGAGAGAATTTAAGAAAAATCATTTTTTGAAGATAGTTTTTAGAAGGTAACAGAAATGTGATACTCCTATAAATAAATATGGACGTCCAACAAATTTTATACAAACATCATCATAATTTTGGTCAAAATATGTTTTCAAATTCTTCAAGAGAAAGGATTCAAAGTTTATAAATCACACCATAAAAAAAGCTGTCGTTTATTTCTGTCACCTTGTTTATTTTATGGCTATCACAAAAAGCTTATTATCTAACGTTTTGAATAGGAATTCGTTTGGCACGAGACTCCCCTACATATTTGAAGGTAACTTATAAAGGGTAAGAGTTGAGACTTTGTTTCCTTATAATTTATGATCATCCGGTTTTGAAAGCAGGTGCTGGCTGGACTGATGTGTCATTTGTTACTGTATAGATGTGGTAGACTATAAAAAAAAATGTTATTGTTTATTATTAATATTAATTTGATTATTTATGCGACTCAATTTGGTCTTTTGCAAAGTAAATACATAAATAAAATTATGCCTTTATCCCTAAAAGGGTAGGCAGAGCAAAAATTACCTCAACAAAGGTCGTTCCGTCCGCCACGTCTAACAAATTTTGAGGATTACCTGCAGATGGATATGAATATTGCTATAGTGACGGGTTGTCAGCTCGTCGCCTAAATTGTAATACACTGAAACTCTCGAATCCCTTAGCTGGTTTTTACAGCATAGGTACCCGGGAAGAGATGCAGCTGGCACATTCTAGGTTTTTCTATCACTCCTAGTTTTGCGAAGTAGCAGATAAATATAGCAATTTGTGATGAACATTATTATAAATAAGTTGTAGATTACATAATTATGTAAGTAGTTAGTTACTTAATTTATAGTACGGTAAAGCATTGCTAAGTAATAGCACCATCGTAAAGTTAATGCTCGCTGCAGAGAAAATTTTCCGGAAAAACCGGACTTTAAGTTAAAACACAGATTATAACTAGGTACTGTAGGTACTAGGTCTAATGTAGATAAAGTCCCAGTTCAAGTTTCAAACGCAGACTAATACCACAGTGTAATATATGAGTCTGACCGTCCGACTATTGAATTATACTGTGCTAATACAGTGATCACTAGATGAATAACGTAGGTATATTTAAAATTTAAATGATGTACCTAATTACATTCAAGTAGATTTGATTACTGACAATGAGAAGGTTTAATTTGCAATCAATGTACTAGGAAATGTATAAATCCTTTGAGTATTAAATACAGAGCAGAATCTATTAATAAAGCCCACATCAACATTGTGAATAAATAACTTGTCGGCAAGCAAGTCTAAAAGGACTTGATTCCGATGATATAAAATTAATAAAAAGTAAACGTTCCAAATTTAAAACGGACGCTACCAACCTGTACTTATACAGCGTGATGGTTATTTTCTAAGTTGTAAAATCAAATTAGGCCCCTCAGAGAGCGGCGGCGCAGCGAAGGTTTTGATTAATGAGCCGAGCCGGGGAAACGCCATGCTCTTTTTGTTACCGTTTTAGCTGCAGGTTTTGTAAAAAAATACTTACTAACGTCTATAGTTCTTGATACAGGAATGGGATACAAAAACGTTCAGTGATGACATGATACAAGCACGCAATGCATTAATACACATTAGCACAAAAAACGCCTGCCAACTGAAATTATTGTAAAGATAGAACTAAAAGATACTGTTGGACTTGTTTCATTACATAAGGCCATTTTGAATCAAGTGCAAATATTTTAAGTTCTATCATCAAACTGAACATCTTTGTTGAAAGTTGTTCAGTAACATGATAGAAACTCACCCCTAAAATTTAATTTAAAATTACCTTATACAGAGTAATAAATAAATACAATACAATACAAGGAACGGTGTACAGAAAACTGAAAGGAACAACTTTTACAAAATAAAAATCATTTTCAATTTTCCCATAAAAATTACCACTTCGATCAGAATTTGGATCAGATCAGGATCAGATCTTCGCTCTGCTTGGATTTTTTTTTGTTACTCAAAATAGTATAAGTTTTTTCTGAAAGTTGTTCTGTTTCGTTGACAAAACGGCCACTTTTAGTTTTCAAGACACTGTCCCTTAAACTCTGTATAAGGTGAAATAGAAAGGACGATTGTAAACATCACTTGAGTTCAAACTTCGTGTACCTCATTTGGAATGGAATTTAGATGCAGCGTTGTCAAGTCCCTCAAGGGGTTTCCGAACAGCTGGGCCCTTGATTAATGCTAGACGGCGCGTTGAAATTTTAAACGGAAATATTGTAGGAAACACTTCGGAAAATAAGCCTCTTAACATTAATTACTGTTTAAAGTTTCTCTCCGGAAAGGGGCTTGAAATGCTCGACGATATTTGTTGTATTTACTTCTGAAGTTTCTCTCTTACTTATGAGTGGAGTGCTTTGCAGTTTCACTTTTGATAATATCTTTTTATTTAAGATTTGTAGGGAATATTTCAGAGCATAGATTCATGCAGACACAGACATTAAGGTAACAAATGAAACCGCCGGCAAATTAGGTGTAGACTAGTGCAAATAGTAGTTCGTCAAAATGAGAAACCGCGAGACGAGACGTGTTTAATCTAGCGGTGTCAAACACTCGATGCTCATTTAGCAAATTAAAAAGCAAATTCTACTGCTTTACCCACTCGTTCAAATTTCTGAATGCATTATTTATGTAACGCCAGTTAGGTGTAGACTAGTGCAAATAGTTGTTCGTCATAATGAGAAACCACGAGACGCGTCGTGTTTAATCTAGCGGTGTCAAACAAGCGACAACATTCGCTGCTCATTTAGCAAATTAAAAGGTAGCAAATCCTTCTGTTTTTAGGAGCTCGTTGTTTTTGAATGCAATATTTATGTTAAGCTGGAAAATTAGGTGTGGACTAGTGCAAATAAATAGTAGTTCGTCATAATGAGAAACCGCGAGAGGCGACGGGTTTAATTTAGCAGTGTCAAACAAGAAACAACTCATTTAGCAAATTAAAAGTTAAGCAAATTCAAGCTTTGTTGGTTGGTTATTTAGGTACCTTATTCTCGTGTTAATTTAGAGATGTTGCATGGTAGCTCGCATTCAGCTTCGAAATTAGTTTCACGACGTTCATCAAGATGGCATTTTTTATAAAAATGGCTGTATAAACACTAATAATACACACCACGATGGAACATAGCTATTTACTTAGCTTTGCGAAATTCATATTGTTTCTGGAGTTTTTTATGTGTAATTAATTATTACATTAACAAAAAAAATGTAGACGAAACATAAACAACCTCTTGTTTACAACACTATGTTACTTTTCACGTTTGTGTAAGAACTTCGATAAGAGTTGTGGACAAATCTTAACGCGGCCCTTTCAAATATTTAGCGAGGCCCGGCGATAGTCTATGGCGCGTAGGGTCGTTTGCCCTTCGACTCCCCTTCGGCAAAAAATATTGCCCTATAGAACCGAACTGGATAAGTCTTAAACATATAAATATGATACAATTTCTTAATTACTTTTTACTTCCTTCATTAGGATTAAGACGTGAATGTTGTATGTGGGTATATTTAAGAGCTCTATGTCGACGAATGTCTAGTGCACGGTTATACCTCGAGTGATTTTTGCCGCATCATTATTTTATATAATATTTGTATGTTTACATTTGTAATTTTCTTAAATAAATAAATAATAATTACTAGTGGACAAATCTTTTTAAAGTATCTTTTTTCTTGTATAATAAAATAATATAAATCCTACAACAATAGCTAGTTTGTGCTCAGGTCAGAATTCACACAACACCATTTTCCGCTCCCCTCAGTAAATAGAGAAATGAAAAGGAAGAGAAATAGAGAAGGCGGAATAGAAAAGGCAGTAAAATAAGTAATATTTCTCCAGTTCTGCAGGGTATTTAGTACTTGTTTTTGCAACCGTCGGTAACGATGCGTAAAAGCTTTTGAGTTTTACTTTTTCATATCTGTTCCCTACATCCGCCATAAGAAGTACCAACTTAATTGTTTTTAAATTACTGTACTTGGAATAGCTGGGTTTGTTTAGATGGTTGTTGTTCTGCATTTTTTTTATTTGTTGGAATACTAGTAATGATAATACGCTATTCCGTGGTCCATTAATTGACAGAGTTAGAATTAGATATGTTTTCTTAGATAACTGTGTATATTCCCACCTATATTTGTTTTTTTTTGTGGTTATTCTGATAATCCTATTCATAACGTGCGTATCTATTTTAAAGACTGCATTTATGTCTGAGTACATGTACCGCTATCATTTGGACTTTTAATGCTTTTGAAGTTTGAGGTGTACTATATATTTTTCTCAAACATGCATGAAAATAGTCTTATTCCTTATGCAAAATCAGTACGCAAACTTTGACATTTACGGTGTCTCAAATAAAAAAAAAAATGTTTTTTATTTTTTTCATAGAATAGAACTCGTCATTTTAAAATTTCGAACTTAAAAGCGCTCCGTCAAAGTACAAAACGCCATTCCTCCATGCCAAAACTCTCCAGAAAAGTCCAAAACCAAACCGACTTCATGCCAAAACTTTTTTTTTCTAAGTACACTTGCGTTTAGTTTCAACCATTTGCATTTGTGTTGACCTAGCACTGAGGCTGTACGCCATAGATTTTTTATTTATGTATTTCCTTGCATTTAATTTGAGAAAAGACTATGTAAGCCTCGGCGGAAATAGCAATTGCCTGACTCGTATTATTGGAGTCCGAGCCGCCAATTGCTGGTTTTCCATGCCTCGACAACAATGTACTATTTTTGTATCATTGGATATTATTATTATGCATGCACGCACAGCATTCAGTTATCCCAAGTAACCCCTTTAGGCCGTAGTCTAGGCCTAGGTCAAGAATGTATTTGTGAGATAATATTTACTCTTTTCATCTAGTCTAGTACCTCTAGATCCATGTCTGTGGGCCCTCTCAGTCGCATATTGGGTTATCAGGGCTGAGGGGAGGGTTGGGGCACCAATATCGACTCACGTTATTGGTTGATCATTTTCACTTGATTAATTGCTGTTTGTTCTGTTGTACTACGTAGGATAGGTACAGAGTGTAACTGATTCTCTAAATTTACCAATTAAAACACGAAAATGTTTTGTAAAAAAAAAAAACTAACGAACTCTTAAAATATGTCGAAAAAGATCTACGATAATATACGAGTAATTTAACTATAGGATATAAAAATAAATGATGAAATTACAGCAGCAATCAAAAATCATCAAAGTAGATCCACCCTTTTAAAGGGCGCTGTAACACCTTTGAAAATAAAATGTGTTATATTTATCACTTTATTCGCGGCGTCGCGTGATATGAAGTAATACGTCGTTTAGTACATGTGTAATGCAATTACTGGTGAATTTCCGCCCGAGGCTCGTGTAATGTGCAGTGTAGCGCCCTTGGCTCATGAGTCGTGTATTTTTGTATCACTCGAAATCTGAGTTGTCATTAAATTCTGATCCCTTAAAATATTTTCTTTCTACGCAGGAATATTAAGCCACATCACCACCACCACTAGTAAAAATTATTGATTTTAAAAACCGTAAATGTGTTACATAGAAATCGAACGTAAATTAAAAAGTTTAAGTGTAATGTTTGTCTGTGTCACTTCTGTCACTTTTGCGATCACAGAGTCACCACGAAGCATCAACCAGTATCCACCAAGGTTAGGATTTGAGAAATACAAACGAAATCGAGTACTTTGGATTGGATTGATTGGACCACTCTTGTTTGAATTGTGATTTTGGAGTTTCGCACGCAAGTACATCTTGCTGTTTCATATTATGCGCATTTCGATTGGAGCGATTTAAAAATACGTCTCCATGTAATGTGCAGTGTAGCAGGCGGTGTGAACAGGGCTTCTCGTTTTCGCCGGACGCCGACCAATCTCCATACGATTATGTAGATTTGTATCGAGAGTTATCGGTAATTTGTAGCTGGAGCTACCCACTTAAACGGTAGTCTAGTCCGTGCAGATTTTCGAGCTGGTTTTTAGACTGTCAAACGCATGTTTCATTCCAGCAGTCTGTGATCTATTCTAAGACGACGCCTTTAGCAGTTGCCAGAGTTGTAGTAAAAAGTACTTATTTCATAGTCTTTCAGTACTCAAGGACTCACAAGCTTATCCAACTTCACGAATATTTTTATTTTCATATTTTTTCCTTGTGAAAACACAGCCTTTTACTTGAGACTTGAGAGTCCCTCGCCAAAACTCTATTCCAAAATAAACATAAGCAGATACTGGTTAAAAAAAAAAAAAGATTTTAACACTAAACCAAGCCACGAAGAGTTTGTCGCGACAAAAAGCCCACATAAAGTTTCCCGCCCCTCACCGCGGTCAGGACATTATGCAGTTTATGGAGTTTATGCCATTTTGTAGACGCGAGTAATTAAAAATTTCAAAGTCAAGTGCGAGCTCCCTCGGCCGTGAATAACGAGTGGAGCACAATGGCTAGTTATTACTGTAATTGAAGTAGGAAACCTAACGTGGTATTATTAGTGGTGGGGCGGGGTGCTCGGACCCCTGCGGCAGTGAGATTACAACTTTCGAAAAATTCTCGAACAAGATTTCAAGTTTCAAGGGTTTGAAATAAAATATACGAAACACGTGAGGCTACTAAAAATATAAAAAAAAATATAAAATATAAATTTTTTAACTCAGAAATATGAAGCCCTGCTGGATTAAAAAATAGCTTAGCTTAGCTTCAAATAAAGAAATACCTCGGATAGTTATTTGGTAGAGAACATAAAGTGAGGCAAAGTTTTATTTCCAACTTCGAAAGACAAGTAGACTCGTGAAGTATTTAATTGGACAGTGAATTAAAGACCTTTCGGTGAACAAGTCTAGAACTAATCTTACTTGAAATAAGCCTGTTAAGCTGCATTACAGGTTTTCGGATTATCCCTTCGTCCATTTAAGAATGTCTAGTCCTGTTATATTTCTCGTCTATTTGTGATTAAAATTGTTGTTTACATTTACCACTAATGAGTTGATGCTAATAATTAGCTAAGAAAGGCAGGTGGCACGCATTTCACTGTCGTTAAACTAGCCTATGCAAGTTGTTATAATTTGTATGAATATACAGCTGGACAGTTTGAAAAGTCAGACATTACACCTTTTCATTTGGTCTCATCAACTTGAGACCACCATCACCATTAAAGAAGGTAGCTATAAACAATGAGCAATGCAGTTTATATAATGAAGGTCAGCAGATAAATTTCTATTTAGGAAACACCGTGTACATTTCTCCAGCGGAGGATGTCCGTCTAATGTCCATCCATGTCTAGCAGTGGACTGTTTTGGCTGGTAGGCAAAGAAAAGGGGGAGGGACGTTCTAGCTACCTCTTAATCTTTATCTCTATTGCTTGCTACGCTTTATCATAATGATCCTCAATATCTATAAGCCTATTTCTATTTCCTTTCTTCACCACAAAGTCAGATACAACCTACAACTAGCCCAAAGATCTATCAAAGCAAGCCACACGGTAAACAAAACGGTCATATATTTACACAAACTTTCGATCCCCTAATTTGCATTGATCCCCAAATGTTCCATCGTTGTCCGTCAACATGAATCCATGAATGATCGCATCACTGAGATGGTCCTATCGTCAATGGTGCTGTATCAACATGGCGCGAATACCACTGCTGCTCAGGGTGTAACTAATGACACACACAAGCAGCTTCATCTTCTATCGAGTCGACGAACGACCCGATGGACCCTGGGGTCAGGGTTATGAATCCGCCTAATATCTATGCCTCTGACATGGTTTGTTTAACTACTACCATGCTACTACTAGCACAGACACCAGCCGGGTCGCTGCAGCACGAACCCTTTTATTTTTAAAGACAATCAGGTGATTCTGCCTGCATTGTCCTAACCAAAACGGAGAAAATCTCACAAACAATATCAACATTGTGTTTCCCCCGATAGATTTGAAGCACGACCTGCGGGTCGGGAGTCGAGACTCAGACCTCTAGGCCAAAGAGGCAGTTAAATTAAAAGCAGCAATGTATGACAACTAAAGCTGAAACTGCATCATATTAGATCAGAGACAGATGGTCCATCGAGGGTTTGAAACGTCTGAATGGAGTGTCGCGTGTCGGCTTGGACACGTGTGTTTGGATTATGCTAATACTTTGTGAATAAATAAATATGTAACAGCTACGAGAATAATGCACTAGAAAACTATGTGAAAGAGGGACCCAACTGTCCAGTACATACTTATTTGTAGAGTGGAAAATTTCAATTCGGTTTCTGCGGTCGACAGATTAGATAGTGATAATATAAAATAAAAATTGCTACTACAACGTAAACATATACCAACCTATTTGGATAATTTTTAAGAGCTATACTTATGCAAGATGCACTCAAGTAGGTAATTATAACAAAAATATTCTCCGTTGTAATTTGCGATATATTTCCCTCAGCAGCCCCATCTGTTAGCACAAATACAATTAAGAATTGATAAAGGAAACAAATTCGTGAGAACCTTCCAACATAAACAATGGCGCGAAATCCACTATTTATTTAGGTAATACGCAAAATGCGTACGCACGTGCCGCCCCCGACTCACAAACCCCCAAAACCACCCTATATACAGCATCCAGGCTAACGAAAAACCACCCTATGTACAACATCGACACTAACGATTTTAAACCTTATTTTATAGACCATAGGATCAAAGTAAAATGCATGGCAGAAGTTTTAGATATTGCAAAATGTCACAAACTTATATTTACCGTCGACTTTCATCAATTTCAACCTTAGCTAAAGAGCTTACGGGTGGGTATACTGTACAGTAATGCACTTAACACAAAATGTGTCATAAAATAACGCCAAAGAATATTCAACCTTAGGTCAAAAGATTTAAAGTTTACGAGACATTATTGGTAGAAAGTATTTTAGGTCACGACGAGAGACGAGGTTTAATATAAATACATTGCTTGTTGCCAATTTATTCCTACTCTACGAACAGCTATGGAAGAAGCAATGAAAATAAAGGTGTTGCGAAAAGGGGTGTTATAAAGGGTCTTAACTTGGAAATTAAATATCATTGTCCGTTCCCTCATTAATGCAATATTGAGCGTCGAGCGATGGCGGAGGGATCAGTTTATTGTGTGCAAAATTTATTAAGTTAGTAGTACGCACTTACATGGCAGCCATAAAGGCTTGTAATGAAGTAGGGCTGTTTAATTATTCTCGTAAAACGAGACCTTTGCGCAGTTTTCGTAAAATATCGCAAAATTTTCAAGTGGCTTAGCTGATGTTTGATTTTGTAAACATGTTTAATTTAAGAAAAAGTATAAAACTGGCTAATTAAACATAAGTGTGTCTTTGACACCAAAAATATAAGTTATTCCAGCCGACGAGGAAGTGGACTTTCAGGGAAGTGGTCGTTCGTAGGAAATGGACATTCGTAGGAAATGGACGTTCGGTGCCGGATTAATCTTGTCGCCTGAAACCCTTTTCTGCTCTTTAGGGAAATCAGACGTCTCAGATTTTTTTAAATTTCTTAAATTCGCATTTTTATAAAACTTTCACAACAAAAACTTTGAACTAGCTAATTACAGCTAAGCTAGAATCTCCTAATTACACGTGCAATTATCCTTTCTGCACGACCTGGCGGCCGCAGCAAGCCGCGGGAACCGACAGATGGCGCTATCGATCGAACACGCACGACCCTAGCCTAATCGCAATCTGTGTCAAATAGGGATGGGCCAAGTTGCAAGAAATCTAGAAGTTATCAATGTTTCTTCAAAACTTTTAACTAGCTGATTGCTGCTAGAATCCCTCTCTTAGTTACACGTGCAATTATCCTTTCTGCACGACATGGCGGCTGCAGCTAAGCCACGGGAACCGACAGATGGCGCTATCGATCGAACACGCACAACCCTAGCCTAATCGCAATCTGTGTCAAATAGGGATGGGCCAAGTAGCGGAAAATCAAGAAATTATCGATAACAATTTGAAAACACTACTGTATAAACACAAAAAAGATATAATTATCTATCAGGAATCTGCAAATAAAGCAGAAATCACTTATCGAAGAAGGCATGGGGGGAAAATCACAAGGGTTTTAAAACTCGACGAGTCACAGTGCAGAACAAGTTACAGTTATTTTATCTCACATCATCACAATAGATAGAGCAACTTTTCGTAACATGATAAAACCATCAAACTCATTTTAAGTAGTACTTTCTCGAAACCCAAATATAGTCAAACGTTGTCCCTCCCTAGGGATTAACATAACCATTGTTGTTTATCAGCGCACATGTGTTTAGTGAATGGCTCGTGATGTGCAAAAAACGGATTATTAATTAATGAAACTGTACGCGCCTGTCTTCATGTAAATTTTGGAAGTGCCGCAATGTTTTACAATGCTGATTTGGATCAGATACCTAGGTCTCTTGTCATTACTCTTTAAACTTAGCTCACAAAAAAATTTTAAGACACTGGTAATTTTAAGTTTTATTATAAAACCGAATCATCTAAAAAGAGAGAAGTCACTCTCAAAACAATAGTCCACAATCCAATCAAAAAATGTAATACTGTAATAACAGTATTTCCCAGTTGAAAAATTCACAATAGCAGTTAATAAAACGTCAAAATCAATCACCATAATTCGATAACCGCTGACGCAACAATAATATCATCTAGCGACACGGGGAAATTGAAAAAAAAAGAGGAATAAAGTGGAATAAAAAATAACGAGTTGAACCCGCGACATTCCCACGAGGCAACCAGCTTTTGATGTTCGCATTCGCATAGGGGCGATTGGCATGATGAATTTTAAACCTAAAATGTGGGTCTGGATAACGGTCTGGATTTTTGAAACGGAGGAAAATGAGACTCGTATAATATACTTGCTTATTAATACTTGCTGGACTGGAAGCAATAGAAAAACATGGAATGTGCCAGCTGCCTCCTCCCGGGCATGCTGTAAAAACCAGCTAAGGGATTCGAAGGTTTCAGTGTATACTGTATTTTAATTTAGACGACGGGCTGCTAATCTGTCCCTGAAATTACTTTCAAAACTTTTCAAACGTGGCGGAAAGACCTTGTTTAGTTAGGTCGTCGATGCTCTGTTTTCCTCAAGGGATAAAGGCGTGATTTTATCTAGGTATGTATGAGACTAGTATTTATGCAAATAAAAGCAGAAATAAAAGGTGCGACGAAACATCCGGCAATCAAAAACCTAGCATTACGTCAAGAAAGTTAATCCTGCAAACATTTTGTTTAGAAACAAGCGGCTAGATAATCCTCGCTAAGTCGGTACGAGCTGTGAAGCTGACGGCGGGTCAGGCCGGACTAATTGCACCTCTCCCGGCTTTCCCCGGCCTCGGCTGGCCTCTAATCCATTCACAGCGGGCGGCTTTCAAATTAAAAACCTTCAACGCAACTGTCCAGCCCCGAATTTTGCTCGATTATGCTCCCACGACGGGGGACAGGGACAGCCGCGATATACAGGGTGTCCAGTGAGTCATGTCATATCATAATAGATAGTGTCGACTGATGGAGAATAACATACTCATGAAAGTGAACAACTTTTCTTAGAAACTTTTCTCCGAAATATGAAAAAATAAAAATTAAACAAACACAAAAAAGTGCAAGCTGGTCAAGTCATTTGTATGGGAGTGGAGGTCCAATTTCTTTTCCATATTTCGAGTAAAAGTAACTTATGAATGTTGTACAGTTTTATTTGTTGCCTACGCAACCAAATATCCAGATGGGGAAGAGGTAGACTCTTCCCTATCTGGACACCCCGTATCCGTGTGTAGATCTTACAAAGGGGAGACAACTTTTGGTAAGGCGCAACAAAATTCCAAATCCAGAGATGAAATAGTAATTTATCAAAGGATTTTGAAGCTCCCAAGGAGCGGAAGTGAAGGATGGATTCTCTTTATCGTAAATTGCAGTCGGGAGCTCAGAGGAAATTCCGCGACCGAAACTGTTTTGGAAACTGCTTGAAAGATTTAGAAGTTATTGACAACTATTATTGATGAAAATCCTGACGGGTCAAACTATGATTTATCCTACTAATAAATTAGATTTCCTCTTAAGTGTAATGGCAAAAATATGCCTCCAGGTTATTTATCGGCTTGTAAAGTGTAATGTATGCGATGCGATGCGCTACACGGCTAAACGAATACACCGGCGTATTAATATTCAAATGTCCATTGGGCGAGGTTGGGATCCCTGTGGTATTATCCCTATTATGGTCAGCTCACACCGAGAAGCGACGCGACGCGAAGCTGTTTGAAGATGCTGTATGTCGCTGTACCTCGAAATCACAGGACAGGATGCACCGCGCGGCGCAACGAAATCCAAGTTGTGTCAATGAAATCTTTTCGTGGTAAATAAAGTTTTATAATGTATTTATTATGGTCGCGTTGCTTCCCGGCGTAAACTGACCCTAACATCGGTACCTACAGCGCTGCCCACAGACAGTGTACATACCTAAGTGCATTTCCCCTTAACAATAACAAACGCTCCTGAACAGCTCCAGGATATAATTGTACAGCTGCCGTTTAACGCCACTTAATATTATAAACATTTATTTATATTAATTTGACCATATAAAACTACATCTATACCCCGAAGCCAATTATGGCTTAGATAGAAATAGTTTAAAAGTAGAGTTATTTCTCATCGCGCCGATGAGGCGTGTAGTCATTTCCTTCACAGTATCGAACAGCTGTTGTAAAGGTTACGCCTTTATCCTTGCACCTGCGTTTCCCCTCTCCCCCGGTGTCACCTAGCCCCAGCCGCTTAATTACAATCCTATTAACGAAATCGTCTCGCCTTCCACCACCGGCCAATTGACATTTAGGGTTACGTTGATAAATATTTGATCGTGAATCGCTTCCTTCTTCGACATTTATTATTCACGAGGGATCTAGATAGGCCGAACGGCGCGCATATTGTTTGTGACCGTCCGCGATAACAATCAGAGCTCGTCAAACGCAATTCACAAGCCTGACGTGCAGTGTTTGTGATTGCCTAAAAAAGATTCGTCGTTCCCGAACTGAACACGTGCGAGGGTATAAATCCACAAAGGGTTCAACTTTTTTCTTTCATAGCAGAAAAAAGTCTGCCGACAATTACCGGATTAGGGGATGAAAAGAAGGGGGCAGTTGGCCCAACGATTTTTTCCTTTCGATCGCTTTACCGTTGGTCTTTTTCTGGGGAGAAAATTTCGCGGCGGAGAATGTTTTCATTTAAATTAGAATCTACTACGTTAGCTGTGTGTGTGTGGGTTGTCGGCGCTGCGAAGGCAGTTACACTTTGTACTTTGTGTGAAGTTGGCAAGTGTTGGTGAAGTTGAAGGGTGTTTTAATTAACTGGGCAAGTCAATGAGGTGTAAATCTGATACCGCGCGGCGACTGGTTGTGGTTCCTCGATGCTTAACAGCTTTGCACCTGTGCACGACGACCTTATTTCATATTTTATTGAAATGACCTTGAATTTATTTGCTCAATATTGTAAATCTCGATTTTACATCTTTTTGAATCGTTTCCAAGCCCACCCTGCGTAAGTGTAGTTTTTATGTTGAAGTATAATTTACAACTTACGTGATACGCAAATGAAAGCAATTTTCGTCGAGCGTTTCAATTATAAGAGTGCTCCTCTTATCTTCAGTGAAGTTTCATGATGAACATAAAGGGTCATATCGAGTTGGAGATTCAAACGAAATCGCCCATAACTAAGTGAGCGAAACGGGCAAACGGCTTAATGGCAGAGGGATAAGTGCGCATAATTTCAGTGCGTCCGCCTGCTCCGGGGCTCTGGGCGCGCACGCACGCGACCCGCGCGCGTCACTCGGGAGCTCGCTGATGACCACTGGAAAAACACGCATACACACACAAACTGACCCCTATTACAACATCAGTAGCTTCCAAACGGCAGCACAGATAACTTGGCCGAATAATAATGACGGATATCTTCGCGTTCACGTCACAAATTCGAATACCGTTATGTTATGGAAACTGCTTCTGAGCTCGCCATTGTTCGGACTGTTTTGATTTGCTGTTAACTTAATTTTGACGGGCTACAATGGGTTCGATCGTCGAATCATCGTCGGGCCATTAGATTGACACTCTGAGAAGGTGACGATGACGCAACTAATGTGATTACAAAGCAGCTGGTTTGGGGAAAGCGATGGTTGGATGTAGACGGTCACAAAAGACGACAGCGATCGATCGCAGCGCGGCGTTCGTGACTATTGTTCGGGCCGCGAATGCACCACCGTACATCTGTTTCGTTCCTTTTTCCCCTGCATAATGAAACCGGCCCATTGTGGAGAAAACATCCACAAAAGAACACGCACTTTGGCGCTGGGCCGCTATTTTATAAGAAAAAATAACAGAGCCTCCGGGGCTAAAAGGTGGGCGTTGGTAAATGTAGGAAACGTGAAAGTCGATGCAACGTTGATGCAACCAACTGTTAAGATATGACATACGCGGTTCGTTAAGTGTTATAGAAAATAAACAACAGACTTCCCTTAACGAAGCCAATTTAAATGTCACGTCATATAAATATGACAAAATAATTCAGAACAGTTGAGGGAACCCTCATGTCTGATGCTATCAGTAATCTTCAAAGGAGGTGCGTTTGATATTGCAGTAAGCAATTTCAACTTGTAATAAATGATTCACCAAGATCGTTGTGCAAACTTATTGACAAAGGGGTTTCATTAGTAGAAGTTAGTTACATTACAATACAAACTAAACATACATCGTTGTACCAACGTTTATAGATATTATTATAAAAATACGTAAGCAAAACATCAGCAATGTTTATTGTTTGACACAATGTGTAACAGTTGGCAACTGAGGTCATTGAGAGCCAACTGGCGTTCAATTAGAGTAAATATTACCGCAAAGTGCACCAAGTACAGGATACCGGCCGCATTGAAGCAACATTATAAAAAACATCGCTATAAAAAAAGCTTCACTATTGAGCGCATACACGAACGGCAATATCTCGGTAGGAAGCGCTCTAATTGCCTTGCAATCATGCAATTATTGCACAATTTTCATATCATGCAACCCCATCCTTCCGGATTTCGACAGTTCGTGAATTTTCACAGTTTGTTGTTTCAATTTAGCATGTTCTTGAGCACAAGTTAACGCGATAACTCTAGTTTAGTCTTTGAAGTTTATTGGCAAAGAATGGAGACGAAGTGGATCCGAAAATGAAAGATAATGTCGCTGCAGTCCGTCCATCAAGAACAATCATAACTTTTAAACGAAAACATGTTGCGGTTCCAAGTTTTAGCAGTTTATGTCATAAAAAGTGTACATTATAATGCGGGCGCTCAAATTGTGCTTCCCCCAGGCACAGCGCCTGCGCCGGCGATTAAGTGCACTTAATTCCGTCTAAATGTTGCCCTGTGGGACTTACCAAGTTGCTCCTGGGCCAAACTCCGCGCTAGGGCCGTACACAAAGGAGAAACCAAATTATAACGTACTTGACGTTGCCAAATTGGAATACGACGCCTTAACAACCGAAACTCTTATTAAATTTGCTATATGAATATTTGGGGTCGTGCGTGCGTGAGTATTGTTATGATGGCTAACGATGCTTAACTATTTGATGTTATACGTATATCTTTGTAAGTTTGGGGTAGAGGCCACAAAAAGTGACTTGAAGAGCTTGAGCATTTACCTTTGAAAGCAACAATCTCTAATCAAAACAACCGAACACGTTTACAATTATTCAGAGCTCTTGCGAAGTTTAATCTCGCGTGGCTTATTCAAATGAGCGTCGGGGGCGCCGAGGCAGCCCTAGGGCTTCGCGACTCGGCTCCCTCGGATCAAAAACTCGTCCATGTCAGCCCAAATCGCTGCCACAAACAACTTGCGGTATATCGGTGTATATCTCTACAAGTAATCACGGTGCTTAGTTACCGTTTAGTTACGCTTTTTGGGTGATCCGGCTTCTTGGTTTATTGATCCTGGTATTCTAAATTTTAGTTCTACGAACACAAACTTTTTTGCTTACTGTTTTCGAGAGAATCGATAAATATAACCTTTGAGTTAAATTAGTTATACAAACTGCAACATACCTGTGGACAAAACAAACACACAAATTAGCTTATTGAATTTAAAGTATAAAATCCAGTAATTAAGTATTTCCCATTATTAAGTAAGATGTGTCTCTGTTTATCCCGTAAGACATTGCCTCGTAAATCAAGTTATTTGTATTTCAGTTACATCATAGAAATAAACCATTTGACCTCTATAGAACGGGAAATGGTAGTGGAGGTCAGGGTCGCTAACGGTCTTTAATTACGTACTCCATTATCGATTGTTATCGGATTACATTGTTGCCTTCGTGCCCTGTTTGCCTAGCAACCAGTTTAAATTCCTTCGAGTGAGGTAAAAGCGTTGATTATCAATTTTGTAACAGGCTAGACTTGAGGCTAGCTTTGATACGTAGCAGTAGCGTTTATATTGTGGACGACTTATATTATGTGGATGACTGTACGTTGGATCTTCCCACGCAAGCGCGTACACTTTTTGTGCTTTACTTTACTGCTCTAGAGCGGACTAGTCGCGTGATAGTATGCGGACTATCCATTACATTTCTGCAAAAACATTATTGCAATCCCAACCGTATGTCGTCGCCATAAAGAGGTGTCTTCACAACCGCGTAGTGACTCCATCAGATGTGATTGTTTAAGATCGGAAGCTTGCTTTTAATCATCGTTATTAGCGATATCATTCTTAAATGTTTTTGCAGCTGCGCAATGGGGTACGCCTCTGTAAACACTGTATATGGTTGGGAATTAATTGAAAATTGCTACTATTGATTCTTCGATAATTTCTCGACATAATTCTGGCGTATTTGAAGCAGGTGTGGATCGAACTACAAATCATCGCTTAAACGATGATCAAATTAATTTTCACCTGCCTCTTGAGGTGGTTCATTATAATTATAAAAAATAAAAACAGTTCCAATTTATGGGTGCATTGTTGGGGACGGACAATTCTCTGTACACGGTGGTCTTTTATGCCGCTAATAATATTATGGATCAATTAAATGGTTAGGTAAATGAAAAAGGTGACGTCTGCAACACGTCGTGATACGATCTTGAACGATCAAATAAAAATAAGAGTTTATGATTACGATGTGCGACTGTATCATAAAGGCGGCGGGGAGGTGTTGTGCAAAACTGATAACATCAAATTGTATTTATAAAGAACATTTTGTGCAAGACAGGCTAGAAAATTATTGGTACGAAAGAGAAACTCAGTAGAAATTGAAACCAAATATGAAACAACAGACAAAACATTAAACGACGAACATGTGTTACTTTATGACGAAGGTCACACTCACAACGGGCGGTGTTGTGTGACTTTCCTTAAGGTGACCCTCGTATAGGGTCGAAACGTCGAGGCCCAAATCTCCGTTTTAACAAAAGTGAGTAACCGTGTAACTAAATTAAATCAATACAGGAAAGAAAGACATTATTATAAAAAAAATGTATCAAAAACAACTCATGACGTTGGTAAATATTTGAGTTATTCAAACTCCGAAGCAAATTACAATGATGAGAAAGACAGAGACGGCGGCGGGCAGAAGAAGCAATCTTACAGCTATGGCCGCATTTGAAATTCTTTGAGGCTGGTGTGCACGGCTTTTAGGCACGTTGATGCGTTTTGGTGTTGCCAGGTGATTTTATTTAGACGACATGTTTTTCTTTATTTTAAGTGTAAGACACGTTTCTTTGTCCGTGGCAAAAAACCTCTTATTATCTTTGGAGTTTCAATGTTTGTTTTGAGTATGGATTAAAACTAACTTTAATCAAAAACTAACTTTTTTCAATTTCATTCAATACCAACGCATAACACTCTAGGTTACACCTACATTATGTTAAATCACGCTCTAATTATTATTTGTTAGGGTAAAGCCGGGGTACAGTGTCTAATCCTTTTGAAGCAGGTTTACAGTAGATGGTTTATACGCATATTATCTGAAACGGTAACATACCAACATTTTCGATACATACGAAAGTTGCCTCCCTAGGATTCCCAAGGAAAGCCTTATCTAGGATTGGTTTTGGTTTCTCCTCTGGGTTACGGAGGTCAGATGGCAATCGCCCCGTGTAAAAACCAGTAGCTTTGTTCAATAAGGTAGCCAACCCCGTGAAATTCGGAAAAAGGCTAGGGAGTTGATGTTGAAAGTTGCCTTTCTACAGTATATTTTTTTAATTCTTAGCAATATGTCTGGCAACATTAGTGTTATAGTGCTCCATTATAGCGTGAACACGGTGCCACCCACTGAGTGGCGCCGCGGGCTAGTCTGGCCACAAACACCAGGGATGCAAAATCCACGTTTAGCAGAGATTATAAGGCTTAGTTTAAAATACTTAATTAAAAAATACTTCCATAAAAAATCATTTCAAATTTCTCATTTCAATTCTCGTACTTTCTTTTCTTCACAGCGTACTTGATCGTTATAAGAAGCAATTTTAATTATAAAAATATTGCTTTGCAACTGAGAAACCACAACTTCAACTGACTTTAAGTACCTAAGTAAGTTCAAGAGAATAAATACATCATTAATTATATTTTTCAAAACACATTGTATTCAATTGTTGGCGTTTGCATCCCCGGCACCGCCGTCTCAAGTGTCGGCGCTACCTGTGTTCGCTCACTTCACTTGATTCTCTATAATCCTCCAGATATTAGGACTCAGGAATATTCAGCCGCAAGACAGAACCTGATTATCTGCGGGATGTGTGGCTGAACACGAGACTGATTGAAATTCTCCCCTCTTTGCTGTAGACGCAGGATATTAAGTTACTGTAATATGTTTTGAAAGTAAGGATATTAAAATTGCTAAATCTATCACGTTTCTGGACGTTCTTACATTGTCCAAGCCCACCTTGAGTACAATTAACCAAACGTGTCACGTTCACGTCTTCTTTACAGGCAACATTATCACTTCCATCTTTACACCGAGTGACGTTCAGACAATGAGACAATTAAGTACAAGTTTGTATGCAAACAAAACTGTGGGATTATCAGACGATCGAAAGCGTGCATTCCGTCTCGAGTGGAGTGATAGTGTCCGGCTCGAAGGACCGGAAACAGACTCATGCGGCGCTTGTTACTGAGTAATGACTTCGAGTACCTCGAGTGCTCTCGTGCGACCGCTGGAAAAACGAAACACCGGGTGAATACATTCCCGTAAAGGCGTTATGGACTTAAAAATAAGGATCAAATTATTTTGCTGGAAAGGAAATTATGTGGGCAGAATTCACAACCGCACCGCTTCATTGAAAGTATATTCTGCGGGCGTCCGAAAAATCCAATATCAGGAAACGAAAAAGCGCTAAGAATTCTTTGTCCAAACTGATAGTCAGCGAAATGGCTGTAGTGGAAGAACGTGCGCCCGGCTGCGGCAAAAACTCTCAAGCTTGCATCGCGGATGCCATCTGCAGAGCCCGTCAGCACGGAGGGGACCGATAAAAACCACCGCAGCGCGCATGCGAATATCGCGTTACGATACGACGTGCCCATACCAATGCCGGCGACCGACCGACACGAACTCTCATTCGCATCCTCGTTCCGTAAAGATTCAGCGCTAACTATCATAACGAGCAAAAAGCCGAAACGTAAATACGAATACAAAAGGAGAACGAACGAGTGGCATTGACACCGCCGAAATGGTTACATAAGAGTGTGCGATCGGCGAGGTCAATGTCGCGGCGAACAAAGATCGCGAAAGTGGTCCCGACGTTACGTAGGCCGACTCGGGACTCGGGCGGATAATTGGCTACTTGACTGGGTAGCTTAAAAAGTTCAAAACGTTAATACTTAAAACTGATGGCTAAAAATATTGTGGATTTTATTCATCATTTAAAAAAAAAAAATCACATTTCGATTTTAACAATCGAATTAAAAGTATATAAGTTATTGATTTGATTAGTCAATATTTACAAAAATGTGACGTCATTATTTACTATTTTCATACAAAAAAGCGTTTTTGACATTTCATAAAAAGTTGCTGATTTGACTAGTTGGAAAGTAGCCAATTGCGATGTAATCGGCGTAATCCATCCACGGAGTCCGCTGGTTTCCTTTTACGGAGTGCAGCTTGCGGCCGCATAGAAGAAACAGCTGACCGCCGGCACGCGCCTGCAATGCATATTTAATGTCGCACCAGAGGCAAAAACGCGAATAAAATCGAACGCAGCTATGAAATATCGAACCTGTTTGAAGTGCAGGCGCCTCAATTATGCAATCGTCGCATGCGGACATTATAAATCTACCCTAGAACGGTGTAATGGGCTTTAATTTTTCAACGGCTCTTTGTTTTCCACGTCGAGTCTGTGTTCTCTATTAACTTTCAATTTAAAAGGGCTATTATTGCTTTCACATTTATGGCTGCAGGCGTTTGTGAGTCAATTATTTGCAATTATTTGATGTAAACTTCCTTGTTTGATGTTACTGATATTTCTTTCGGTCGGTTGATCAATAAGATGTTTTGTTTGTTCTGTTGTCCCCCTGTGGGGCGAGACGAGCAAATAACACGGGTTCATTGGAGGCCTCATTGTAGTAAGTAGAGTCGTGACATTTCTCCCCCGCGGCGTCACATCTGCCCTCGCCCATAAAAACTACATTAATTAAACATTTTCATGTAAAAAGAAAACACTTTACAAGCAATTACTGCGAAATGAACGCCGATATCCGTTTCATTTAAGTTTTTAGGCGTCGGTCCGATGACTTGATAATCGGTCGCGTTGATGGGCATTTTATAGGAATCAACATTATCGCTTATGTCATGGAATCATGGTTTATGATGACACAGAGTAGTTTAGTTTCTTTCGTGTTCAGAAATAGCGTTACACGTACCTAGACGTTTACTTTTTACGCGTCTTTCAATAGCTCGTTAGCACCAAGCCGCATATTTACAAACACATTAGTTATCGCAGGTTGTTGGCCTTCGTCCTTCATCTATACTCTATTTCACAATAGTTATGCAAAAGAGCAGGTGCTTACGGTCGATGACGTTAGACCTTTCTATGTCGTATGCGTTTGCGCATGCGCCTTTGCTGTTATTAATGCTTCATGAAGGACAATTCTCATGTAATTGAATTACTTGGAACGTTTTACTAGTTTCTACAGAAAAAAACTGCCTGATTGATACAAATTCTTATCAAAAAGGTTATCAGTTAAATTGAAATCTAGTGAGTTGCTGGAGGTTGTCCGCACCGAAATCTGTCAGTAAAATATTGAGACGAGCAATAAAATAGGCATGAGAACGGCTAGCACAAAAGCAGCGTCTTGTTGCGTTGAGATGGATTTTCCAGAAAGTTCTATTTGGACTCTTCCGGCCGGTCTGCTGGGAATAGCCCTCGAGTCAGCGTGCGTGTCTGTCGGCTTGCTGTCAACAATCCGCTCTTTACGATCCAGACTCGAACCTTTGAACAGCCACTTTGTAATCCTGCCTCAGGACTAATGTTTCCTGATTATACTTTGTAAGGGCGATTAGTTCTGCAGCTGAGTTACATTATATGGGCGGTAGTTTTTTGTTGTGCGCGTATCGTCTTCGATGATTGATGACGCTTTCTATGATATGATGGAAGTATCTTGCTCCGAAGATACGCCTTCCATCAAACTTCATTTCCTATTTTTCCGTGTCATTAATAAAAAGTAATAGTCTCTCAGAACGGTTAAAATATTGAGTGCTTAAATATAACTTTAAATTTTTCACTGTCCTTCCACACAGAACAGTCATAAATTTTTATTATAATGCCGCACTGACATGGAAGCACTTTCTCCAGCCCCAACTGTTTACTGAAGAACAATGTAATTATGTTAATGGTTGAAAGGAAGCCAGTTTTCAAACACTGAAAGAATCCCCGGGACAGGATTCCCTGGACCCTATTAGCGGGACAAGTGAACTTTCCAGTCTTTCGTGAAGGTCCCAAACTGGTCGGGACACCTGCCTGGGGACAGGGATTCTTGCGAAGGGTGCGCTTACAATTAGGCCCTTATTTGGGCGGTAATTTCGACTTTCGACTACTGTGTTGCCGTGTAGTTAGGTGTGGCGAGTCGGGGATTAGTGGTAATGAGCAGGTGGCTTGGGCAATCAACAGTTTTCTTTTTTTTAAGATTGGAGAAGAGCATGGAAAACAGAAAATATAACATAGATACACTCTGTATTTTGTATATTTTAACTCAATAAATAAGCTAATGTTAGAAAATATATCTAAATTTTGCTTTAAATACTTTGAAAATAATTAACTGAATGAATGGTCGAGAGATATTGACCATCATTAATGCAACAGTTTATAACATTAAAGCATAGCAAAGCAATATTTTAAACATACTAATATCCTGTTCCCTTGATTATCTGTTTTACTAGATTAAATATCTATTTTGCTACAAATTAAGCCGTTGTACGCACGGTCGATTCTCCACAATCTTCAATTTCCGTTCACCAGGTCTGAACTGATACTGCCCTTGTTTGCTCGGCTCGTTCTGCCGTTTTGCTTCACTGGAATGATCGGATATCGTTGTTGTTTCTATTCCATCGTTTTCTATTTTATCCTGCCAGTAATAACGAGTTCTTGTACGGGTATCCCATTTCCGTTCAATTATGACGCGACCAGTTTCATTTCGTATTGTATAAGTGCTAAACTAGTACTGCGGGCTGTTTACTTGAGAAAGTGCTTTCGACCGAGTGTGTGAGGAAATGAGTAGGGAGCGTTTTTGTCTGTTATTAATAATTTTAGAAGACCTACTTGAAATTTTGTTGTTAGAATTAGGAAAGTTTGATTCTATTCAAGAATATCACATCTTCAAGACACAGTTAGCTACAGTTCCTAGTATGCAAGATCATTTGGAGTGATGCTATTCTAACCCAGCATAATAAAGTCACGTAGCACCACCGGGGCGGCTCTGGTAAATTACAAAGAGGTGTCGAGACATCGCGATAAT
Source organism: Scrobipalpa atriplicella (assembly GCA_029255725.1). Taxonomy (NCBI): domain Eukaryota; kingdom Metazoa; phylum Arthropoda; class Insecta; order Lepidoptera; family Gelechiidae; genus Scrobipalpa; species Scrobipalpa atriplicella. The sequence goes on along the minus strand of JARACY010003140.1, from coordinate 9,071 downwards.
ATCGACGTCCGAACCCCGGTGTTTAATCGCAAATTTAATATAAACGACAAAACGTCACACGATTGATTTATAAGCCAGCAATATCGATGGCGTTCCGAATTTAATTGTCAGAGTTTAAAACAACAGAGACTACAGGAAAGTAAAAAAAAACAAGACATTTTTTTTCATTACTGCGGGTATACAAAAGATAACCTCTGACATTAATTATTTGCAAATCAGACGTCCGAATGACCTCAAGGATGAATAATGAAACCAAAATATCACTGATATCGATTGTCGAAAATTTTCCGTGTCTTTGTTTACATACAGAGATAGGTATTTCGGAGACAATGCAAAAAAAAAAAAAACACTATAATAGTTGTTCAGTTTCGTTAGCACGCTATTCTCTTACGCACTGTGTCTGAACTAACCCTCTAATCCTACAGATATCTTCCTATCTATACCTCTACATATAATGCCGAATCTTGCACAAGTGAGATATTCTTATGGCTATACACAGAACACGTGCCATCGTACCCCATAAAGCTCTTATCAATATTACATGAGCTCCTGAAACCCAATTCGGGAGGCACCCACCTAAATGGGATGGTAATCTGTCGGCCCGTCAAGTGTCCTGGCAGTCTTGGCTTCACAACATGCAGGAACGCCACTTTGTATTCCAAGTGAATTTTTGACAGACATTTACAAGACTGAAGTGATATAAACAGTAACATGTAATTTCTTATTTTTTGTCTGCGAAGTAAATGGAGATCGTTCTGCCACAACTTGTCCCTACAGCGCAATAACTGAAATGCCCTAATGGGCGCTTTTCCACTAGACGTCACGTCAACGGCAACGGCGACGGCACGGCGACGATCACGTGACAATATCTATAGGAATCGATGACATGCCGTGACGGTGCCGTGCCGTCAAGTGGAAAAGCGTGTCATATAATTTCATTGATTTTCATACATTATCTCACCTACGATATCGTCGAAGATACCGTGCCGTCGCCGTTACCGTTGACGTGCCGTCTAGTGGAAAAGCGCCCATTGACAGACGTGACGTTAAGCCAATCTGTCTTCCCCGTAGATAGTAAGACATCAATTGAAATGATACATTCGACAATAGGTACATCAGAATTGCCAGACAAATTACGATACATCAATTTTGTTGTAGTCTTAAAAAAACTACACAAATAAAAAACTTATCAGACAGATTACCACTAGAACAACACCGAACAAAAAGTTAACCTTAGAGGTCAACTAATCCGGTTCTTGCAAATTCATTTTTTATTTGCATAAACATTATACAATGAAGATATAACGGGGTATTTTGAAGGGTGAAAATTTTAAAAATTCACCTATCGCGAGTGTTATTGACAGGGGTGTGAGTAACCCAAGTAAGGGCACTCATGAATTTTAAAATGTGTTTGCTTCCATACAGCAATACGCACTCCATCGATTCATTGATCCGATGGTGCCAACGGTACTAAAGTACCGACCTCCTAAGCACGTTATGCTAAGTATCGTAAGTACCATGATAAATTGAAGGAGATTACAATTTACCTCTCACTTCAATCAGAGATCATAACATAAGGATACTGTATAACACGCTTATGTTTACCAATACAGCTAAATTAGATTTCACACGACACTGTTAAGTTTAGCAATGTAACCGCAAGGGGATATTATTATCATATATTGGAATATAATGTTTGAACGTACTTCGTAAGGAATTTGGTGAGCATGTTAGTCTGATGACATTAGAAATTTATCCGAAGTAATTACAAAATACCTCCAGAACGTGGAGTCTTAATGAAAAGGGGACGAAGTTTGATCGCAATCGTAAAGTTCGGCGAGTTGGAGGCAAGTCCCGTACCTTTAACACCGTTAATGTAAAACGGTCGCATTTTCAAAACTGAGCACTTTAAACTTCGGATCGTGCCGTGAACTGTCAAGGCAGCTCGACAATGACAAAGACCGTGAAGAAGCAAAATTAAACAATATTCCGGACATTTGGGGTCTTTGGAGAAAAAAACGTAAAACCATTAGTAACAGTCCCCCTCGCTTTTGGGTCTCGAGGCTTGTAGCATAGTAACGACATATTTGGATTCTATCCAACTGTATTTTGTCACATCATTAGTTTTAACAACTGTCGTGGCTGTGTTTCAACACTCAGTTAGAATCTGGCCGTTTGAATTATTGAAAAACTCGTTGCCCAGCACGTGCGTCTGGACTTAAAATTACTTTCGCAAATATTGCATTCATTACGGAGGGCGAAACTTATTGCTGAGTTTATTATTGATCGATCGCTGGCAAACAATGAGTGAAAAGAAAAATATTAGCTGTGGAGCGATGTATTGAATAGGGCCCTCTTTGCACGCCCTGTTGGACGATCACATCGGAAGTAGTAGAAATGCTGGGATTACACAATCTGGCGGGGTTTGCGAGGGGGTGCTCCTTCCTCCCCTGGCAACGTACCGCGGTATCGTGTTGCCAGGATTAATTGCTGTTTGCCCCCGTACCTCGAGGCGGTCTTGAATCATATCACGCGAAATTAGCGACCACTGTAATGCCGAATTAATAATGCCCTGCCGCGTGAAAAGCTACAATTTGCGGTTGAATTGAGGGCGCCGCGGAATTGACACTAACGATGGTAAATTGAGAACCAGTATTCCGAATCGATTATAAATAGCTCAAAGCATTTTTGAGGCATTTTCTGTGATGTTGGCGAAGTGATTTTAATTGCCCATTCGAGGTCATTATAGACAATTCGACACCAATATTGTACGTATAGTGAAGGCAATGACCGAGAAGTCGGTTTTGGTCAGGCCTTAATTTTTTCCTACACATTTTTCGCAATTAAAATAAGTTACGGTCTCTACGTATATCCTGGTCGAAGGGTATTCACATTAGCAATGCTCGGCTTGAACCATTGCTTTGTATTTGTATCTTCAATCTCTCAGATTGTTTTTGATCGGCTCCAATGACCATTCATTGGCGATTAAAGTGAGATTTCTTTATATTTAAAACAGATTAATAAGGCGGACAGTTGAATCGCCCAGTAAATTCCTTTCGTCCGTCCGGATCTCGGAATGCAATTGGACAATGCGGCGACGTGGTCTTGATAGATGGGCTCCAATAAATAGTTGACTCGGCTGCTTACGTACTAGAGCCCTTGCATACCTTCACGCGTACCAGATCGACGATATTGTCCATTCATCTTGATGGTAAGGAGTGATGCTTATCCGTATTTTGATGGCTTCATTTCCAATGAATTTTAAACATTCCGCTAGTTGAGAAGGCTTATAAGTCACAAGTATGTTCGGTGTTCTTGAAATTGGTCTAGAGATCGCTATGTAGACAAGCCTGTCTGTCTCCTAACCCTAACCCGACATCGGTAGCTCTAACCAGACATTCAAAGGGCATTGTTACAATTGCAGCAACAGATTAATAAATCATCGGCATTCGGCATCCAGACGGATTCTGCGGATGCCGTCTGCGCGGGAACCCGAGAAGCCACGTCGAATTGGTTCCCGACGGACCCTTCCATGGAATTTGGCAAGACGTTCCTGTCCCTACCTATAAACCTTCTGACTTGAACCTGGCCGTTTAGCAATATAGACGGTTATAATAGGTACGATAGAATAGAATAGACCCTCGAATTATTGCAAGCAACAAGTATCAATACGTTCGATGTGAATACAGGTACAGGTAGCTTAAAGATACTTGGCATAACACCAAGAAAATGGTAGAAGAAAAGATGATATTCTATGACATTCTTCTTCATATTTATTTAAATTCAGCGTGTCAATGGAACACCAGAATTTTAGATACTTGAATTGCGAATTACGTTTTCTATCTATTAGTCGCAAAACTATTATGTTCGAAGTTAAAATAAGATAAATGTGAGACTGTCTGCATCGTACCAAAAAACATGGCTGGTAATTTGTACCGCCTAATTTCCCAGATGTTTTTGCATGGATATAATTATTGTGTCGTTTTTTGTGGGACTCTGGCGTCCTTTATTGACCTTTAGTGCACAAACAGGTTGCGCTGCACGAAACCGATTGATGACGTAACTCGAACACTGCCCTCGGGCACATCGCGATCTTGGCTAATAATAGAACTCTACAGATTCATTTTTGATTTTGCATGGTGTGTTCTTGCCGATTTCTTGTAATCGATTATGTTCTGTAACGTTTTTGTCTTTGTATCTACTGTATAGGTGTCCATTGTTCAGTAAGTCATGTCATGGATAATCTAATAGGGAAGCATCATGAAATTTAACAAGATTTCTTAGTAACTTTTTCTCGAAATATAAAAAAAAGCTTTGTGTCTCCTATACTTAAAACGACTAGATCAGCTTAATTTTTGTATAGAAGGTTAATTATTTTTCATATTTTGAAGAAACGTTAGCATGAGTAGGTTCTTTTATCAGTATTATACAAGACTTATTGGACCCCGTATTATAATGCTGTATTAGGTAATTTGTTCAAAACTTCAACATGGAAACAGTAGGTGTTGGAAGTAAACTTTATTTGATTGTCTAAAATAAGATAAGTTAGTCGTGACCAGAGGTATAAAACTTGATAATTATCTCTAACAAACAAAGAAATAATATGTCAATTAAAACAAGAAACCAGTGTGGGTGGTACATAACGTGGGTGGGATTTAACTTTAAAATTAACTAAACAATGGACAAAGCTTGTGGACATAAAATATCACAGTTATTGCATACTGACATTATGCATTGTCATTATTTGTCATATTGCAATTTTAATATTTTCAATATTAAATGTGCGGTGTAATAAAATTTAGTCTTTGACGTAGGCTTTAAAAATTTACTGAACTATAACGAGATTCTATTGTTATGTAAATAAATATTTTTCTCGCATCCATGCCAAAATTGTGGAAATCCATGGAATATCATATGATATGTACAATTGACTTACTCAACGTACTCGGTCTTTGTCAGATCTTCAGTTTTTTTTAACGAATTAAAACCAGAAATTGGATAATACATTCCCATCACTTGGCCATTAAAGTGGCTATTGATAGTGACTCGTGACATGAAGCCCAGTCGAATGTCAAGGGTGGATATTGCAACGATGCAGTTGCAGGTGTAACCCGGGCAGCTGCAAACGATAAGTGTAGAGACGCTTATGGTAGTACGGACGTTACAATTTATGAACTAGGCTCTACAAAGTCGCGAGCACTGTTTCGTTTTGGGATTTTAAACCTCATAAAGCCTAGAAGTCGTTCTGAATAAATTGAACAGTAAAAATAATTGCGCCCGTATCATGCGGAACAGGGAAAGCAAAGAAGGCGTCACCGGATAAATAATAAACTTTTGCGCGAAGTGTGTACTGCCGTAGTGACAAGTTGTCAGTCCATCGCATAAGTTCGCACTGTTAAAGCTCTCGGATAGAGCTCTACATACTGACTTTTACAATAAACTAGGCATGCACAGCTCAGAAAAATTAAACAAGATTGTATAATTCCTTATCTGTTGAACACTGAACTTGAATTTCTTCCATTGCGTGGTATCATTTGCTTATCATCACTTTTAGCGGTATTGGTATCATTTGTTTATCAAAACGTAGGTAGGTAAGTATTCGTGTTTTTTTATCAACCACAATCAGAATACTGTTTTACATTCGTCAGAGAAAAACACTAGGTGTTTATCAAGAGAATGGCACAAACACGTGTATGTATTACGAGTCAGATATATTATTGTGTATTTCTATAGATTTTTGTTATTTTACCCTCGAGCTTATTCAATACATACAAATGTTTCTGCTGCAATACTGTAAGTATAGGTAGGTATATTAAACAGGTCTATAGATTTCTCAAAGAATCTATTTGCATGCACTCAATCGAAATAAAATGGATTCGACTCAAAAATGCTTTGAGCGCCTCCAATGTTAAAACAGATTGAATTAGAAAAGTTTAATTAAAATATGTCTAGGTCTGTTTCTCTGTAAGTTTGTTCGTATCTGCGCCGTTCCCTTTTCCTTTGTTATATGCGACTCTAAAGAGAGGTGAGACAGAACTGATAATTGCGTTAGCAGGTTTCAGTTTATGTCTCTCGCTTACACTGAGAAGATAAAGAATAGTGTAGTTGGTAATGTACCTTGGACGGACAGAGGTACTGGTTCGATTCCCAGTCAGGCAGAACTTTATAAATACATATTAGTTCTGTGTCTCAGTATTCTTCACTTTGTAATATTTTCTGTGAATGTCCGTCCAAGGTACATTACCAACTACACTATTCTTTATCTTCTCAGTGTAAGCGAGAGACATAAACTGAAACCTGCTAACGCAATTATCAGTTCTGTCTCACCTCTCTTTAGAGTCGCATATAACAAAGGAAAAGGGAACGGCGCAGATACGAACAAACTTACAGAGAAACAGACCTAGACATATTTTAATTAAACTTTTCTAATTCAATCTGTTTTAACATTGGAGGCGCTCAAAGCATTTTTGAGTCGAATCCATTTTATTTCGATTGAGTGCATGCAAATAGATTCTTTGAGAAATCTATAGACCTGTTTAATATACCTACCTATACTTACAGTATTGCAGCAGAAACATTTGTATGTATTGAATAAGCTCGAGGGTAAAATAACAAAAATCTATAGAAATACACAATAATATATCTGACTCGTAATACATACACGTGTTTGTGCCATTCTCTTGATAAACACCTAGTGTTTTTCTCTGACGAATGTAAAACAGTATTCTGATTGTGGTTGATAAAAAAACACGAATACTTACCTACCTACGTTTTGATAAACAAATGATACCAATACCGCTAAAAGTGATGATAAGCAAATGATACCACGCAATGGAAGAAATTCAAGTTCAGTGTTCAACAGATAAGGAATTATACAATCTTGTTTAATTTTTCTGAGCTGTGCATGCCTAGTTTATTGTAAAAGTCAGTATGTAGAGCTCTATCCGAGAGCTTTAACAGTGCGAACTTATGCGATGGACTGACAACTTGTCACTACGGCAGTACACACTTCGCGCAAAAGTTTATTATTTATCCGGTGACGCCTTCTTTGCTTTCCCTGTTCCGCATGATACGGGCGCAATTATTTTTACTGTTCAATTTATTCAGAACGACTTCTAGGCTTTATGAGGTTTAAAATCCCAAAACGAAACAGTGCTCGCGACTTTGTAGAGCCTAGTTCATAAATTGTAACGTCCGTACTACCATAAGCGTCTCTACACTTATCGTTTGCAGCTGCCCGGGTTACACCTGCAACTGCATCGTTGCAATATCCACCCTTGACATTCGACTGGGCTTCATGTCACGAGTCACTATCAATAGCCACTTTAATGGCCAAGTGATGGGAATGTATTATCCAATTTCTGTTTTAATTCGTTAAAAAAAACTGAAGATCTGACAAAGACCGAGTACGTTGAGTAAGTCAATTGTACATATCATATGATATTCCATGGATTTCCACAATTTTGGCATGGATGCGAGAAAAATATTTATTTACATAACAATAGAATCTCGTTATAGTTCAGTAAATTTTTAAAGCCTACGTCAAAGACTAAATTTTATTACACCGCACATTTAATATTGAAAATATTAAAATTGCAATATGACAAATAATGACAATGCATAATGTCAGTATGCAATAACTGTGATATTTTATGTCCACAAGCTTTGTCCATTGTTTAGTTAATTTTAAAGTTAAATCCCACCCACGTTATGTACCACCCACACTGGTTTCTTGTTTTAATTGACATATTATTTCTTTGTTTGTTAGAGATAATTATCAAGTTTTATACCTCTGGTCACGACTAACTTATCTTATTTTAGACAATCAAATAAAGTTTACTTCCAACACCTACTGTTTCCATGTTGAAGTTTTGAACAAATTACCTAATACAGCATTATAATACGGGGTCCAATAAGTCTTGTATAATACTGATAAAAGAACCTACTCATGCTAACGTTTCTTCAAAATATGAAAAATAATTAACCTTCTATACAAAAATTAAGCTGATCTAGTCGTTTTAAGTATAGGAGACACAAAGCTTTTTTTTATATTTCGAGAAAAAGTTACTAAGAAATCTTGTTAAATTTCATGATGCTTCCCTATTAGATTATCCATGACATGACTTACTGAACAATGGACACCTATACAGTAGATACAAAGACAAAAACGTTACAGAACATAATCGATTACAAGAAATCGGCAAGAACACACCATGCAAAATCAAAAATGAATCTGTAGAGTTCTATTATTAGCCAAGATCGCGATGTGCCCGAGGGCAGTGTTCGAGTTACGTCATCAATCGGTTTCGTGCAGCGCAACCTGTTTGTGCACTAAAGGTCAATAAAGGACGCCAGAGTCCCACAAAAAACGACACAATAATTATATCCATGCAAAAACATCTGGGAAATTAGGCGGTACAATTACCAGCCATGTTTTTTGGTACGATGCAGACAGTCTCACATTTATCTTATTTTAACTTCGAACATAATAGTTTTGCGACTAATAGATAGAAAACGTAATTCGCAATTCAAGTATCTAAAATTCTGGTGTTCCATTGACACGCTGAATTTAAATAAATATGAAGAAGAATGTCATAGAATATCATCTTTTCTTCTACCATTTTCTTGGTGTTATGCCAAGTATCTTTAAGCTACCTGTACCTGTATTCACATCGAACGTATTGATACTTGTTGCTTGCAATAATTCGAGGGTCTATTCTATTCTATCGTACCTATTATAACCGTCTATATTGCTAAACGGCCAGGTTCAAGTCAGAAGGTTTATAGGTAGGGACAGGAACGTCTTGCCAAATTCCATGGAAGGGTCCGTCGGGAACCAATTCGACGTGGCTTCTCGGGTTCCCGCGCAGACGGCATCCGCAGAATCCGTCTGGATGCCGAATGCCGATGATTTATTAATCTGTTGCTGCAATTGTAACAATGCCCTTTGAATGTCTGGTTAGAGCTACCGATGTCGGGTTAGGGTTAGGAGACAGACAGGCTTGTCTACATAGCGATCTCTAGACCAATTTCAAGAACACCGAACATACTTGTGACTTATAAGCCTTCTC
>JARACY010003139.1:0-35685 GCA_029255725.1 Scrobipalpa atriplicella | reverse complement strand
GATGTAAAAGATTAAGTAAAAGATTACCAATACCAACACAACTTATCTTCCATTATTACCGTCACTCTATTTACACACATACTTCCTATTTAGATATAATATTATCAAGAACCAGGATATTATACCTCAACCACCTTTACAAATGAAAATTAGCATGTTGCCATGCAATACGTGTAGCCTCTTTCATATCCCGTAGCTCGAATCGATAAATAATTTACTGTTCGTGTATCGATCGAATGATGAGTTTGCGACAAAGACTCAGTCAAAGTGATTGCTTAATTCACTTACTGGGTTTCTACTTTACATAATTATTAATAGCATTCCCTGATAGGAATAGGAACATACTTATTTGTACTTTCAAAATTGGCGATCAGCCTATTTAACTTAACCTAGATATATTAGAAGCGGTAACACAATTTACTTGATTAATAACAGTTATCTATAAAATACATACATACATATAGTCACGCCTTTATCCCTAATAGGGTAGGCAGAGCGTCAATGACCCAAACAAAGGTCGTTCCGCCACGTCTGACAAGTTTTGAGTGATGTTTAAGATAGATCTGTATATTGCTATGTAGTGCAGGTTGTCAGCCCATATCGCCTAAATTACAATATACTGAAACCCTCGAATCCCTTAGCTGGTTTTTACATCATGCCCGGGAGGAGATGCAGCTGGCACATTCTATGTTTTTCTATCGCTCCCAGTCCAGCATGGAAGTATCTATCTATCTATCTATAAAATACCGATAATATTTTCAGAAAACCGGTTCTATGCAGCACTATTTCGTTGCGAAATCTTCGCCTCTAGGTCCGTGACCCGGCTTTTTCAAAACTTTACGGGTTCTTGTTGGATCTGGAGCAGGGAACTGGTTTTACCTTTCTCCGAGTTCAGGGTATAGTTAGTCTATCATTTTTATTCGTTACTGGCTTTTCGCACCGCGGTTTTACTCGTGGCGTAGTAATTTTTCCGTGGTGGGAATATAAACTTTCGTGCAGTATAGAGGAGTCTAAAAAAGCAGTAGAACGTTTTTACGTTGCGGAGGTCAGACGGCAGTCGCTCTGTGTAAAAACCAGTGCCCCCGTTCAATCACCTAGATTAGGTAGCCGATCCCGTGAAAAACGGGAAAAAGGCTAGGAAGATGACGGTGAATCACGCCTGTAACCTTTACGGGATAGGCAGGGTCACAGAAGAAACCACCTCGATCGTCTGATTGTCTAATTTGTATGAAAAATCAAATCTTCATTTCCTGTAAGAATTTTCAGGTGAAAGTTGTTCACTTTCTTTGAGTAAGCAACCCCTATCAGTTTTCATTATTATGAGTGTCAGTCAATGATGTAACCCAGAAACCTATTTGGGGTAGATGTAAAAGATTAAGTAAAAGATTACCAATACCAACACAACTTATCTTCCATTATTACCGTCACTCTATTTACACACATACTTACCTACCATTACAAACAAATGCGCTAACATAATGTTAATACTGATACAGTTACTTCATTGTCCAAGACAACAATGGGCCCTATAATTTAAAACTACACTAAGTGGACTTAAGCACACGATGCGAAACAATTTTATATGGAAAGTATCTTGTACATACATTCCTACAGGCTTTATCCTACATGGGATAGGTATAACGTCAACGTCCTATCTACTGGGTGTAAGGGACAGCGTACCAGAAACCGATAGGGGTTGCTCAGTCAACGAAACTGAACAACTTTCACCAGGAAATTCTTTCAGGAAATGAAAAAATAATGGCTTTTCCACACAAATTGTCTGATCGAGTTGCTCACTTTGTATGGGAAAGTAATTTTTTTTTCATATCCTGAAGTAATACTTTACTCTATAATACTTTATAGACGTTTTCGTCATTTCAGAAAGAACTCTATTAATCTTATCCCATACAATATTGTTGTCATCGGCCTTTACAGAATTCCATCAGATTTAAAAAGACATTTGGACTGTTTTTTCAAAAAGTTTGAATCAATGTTGCATAAATTCTTTCGCAAGTTTCCCAATCATAAGTTGGTTATTATGGGTGATTTAAATATCAATTTATTAAAAGTCACCCCTAAAATGAAACGCTTGTCTGATATTATCAAACAACATCATCTTGTGCAGTACATTAATGACGCTACCAGGGAAAACTCTTGTATTGACCTGATTATAAGCAATATAAAGAGAGCAACAGGTTTTACTCTGCCTCTGGGTCTATCAGATCATGATACTGCTCAGGTTCTAGAGTTTTCTGTAAAACGAAAGGAAATCATTCCAAAAACTATATTTTGTTTTAAACGATGTTATTCTAGAGAAAATATCCGAAAATTTAAATTGCACCTCCAATCACTAACTTTCGCAGAGGCATATAAAAATACGGATCTAAATACAGCTTTTGATATATTTTACGATTTGTTTTGTCTTTTGTATTTATTATGTTTTCCAATCAATAAAATTAAAATAAGCTCTTATTCTAAATTAAATTGGATTACTAAAGGTCTCAAGAAATGTTCTAAGACTCAACGTTCACTACGTTACAAATACTACGCAACGAAAAGTGACCTAGATAAGAATAAATACAGGGACTATAATAAACTTTTCAAAAAATGTACCTTCTATGCCAAGAAAACAACGAATAAGAAATTTGTTTGTAACAGTCAAAATAAATGCAGGGCTACATGGACTGTTATTAATAATGAAACTTGTAATCTCGTCAAAGATACAAGTATTTATAAATTAGTTTTAAATAATGAAACTATAATGAGACCACTTGACATTGCTTGCAAATTCAATGAACATTTTATAGATTCTACAAATACAATAAATAATACAAATGACGTGAATACAAACAATTATAACTGTAAACTTAATAACTCTAAACTTAATAACTCTATATTTCTTATGCCAACAGATAAATATTCTGTAAGCAAAGTTATTATGTCCCTTAATAATACAAATTCTGAAGGTTACGACCACATCTCCACGAAGGTCATCAAAGCTTGTAATGAAGAATTGAGTCCAATATTCGCCTATCTTGTTAATTTGTCATTTACGACAGGAAGCTTTCCTGAAAAGCTTAAACCAGCGATTGTGAAACCTCTTTACAAAAGAGGTGATAAAGCTGACGTTACAAATTATCGCCCGATCACGCTTATTCCTATCTTCTCAAAAATCTTTGAAAAAGTTATGCATAATCGTCTAACTACATTTTTAAATAAGTACAATGTTATAAAAAATGAACAGTATGGTTTTCAAAAAAATAAAAGTACAACTCATGCTACTTTTCACTTGGTAAATGAGGTTTTGCGAAATGTTAATGCAGGTAAGTTTACAACTGTAATATTTGTAGACATGACAAGGGCATTTGATTTTGTTTCACATGAAAAACTGTTGACAAAACTAGAGCTCAATGGTATAAGAGGTCCTGCCCTAAATTGGATGCATTCATACTTGACAGACAGACAACAATGTGTTGAAATAACGCAAATAGACAATAACTCCCAAAAAAAAATCTATAAGTCAGACTATAAACACAATAGATATGGAGTACCACAGGGCAGTATTCTTGGCCCTTTACTATTTTTATTATATATAAATGACCTTCCTGATATAATTAACTTCAAAACTATTTTATTTGCTGACGACGTATCTATTATTGTAACGACAGATTGTAAATTAAGCCTTGACCAACATATTACTGACATAAATAGAACAATGATATTGCTAATAAGTTGGTTAAAGAATAATAATCTTGACATTAATTTGAAAAAAACCAATTTAATTAATTTTAATAATTTTCAAAATCCCTTACCTACTATCAATTTCCAAGGTAGTGTTTTAAATAACGTCAGTAGTGTGACATTTCTTGGTTTGATTATATCTAATAAACTAAATTGGAAGGATCAAATAATTAAAGTATGTGGCAAGGTTAAAAGTTTTTCTTTTGCTTTATATAAACTAAGAAAAATTGCTGACAGAGATACAGCAATTATTGCCTACTATGCCTATGTCGAGTCAGTTCTTAGATACGGTCTCCTTATTTGGGGAAATGGCACAGATATTGTTAAAGCTTTTATTGCACAAAAAAGTTGCATAAGAGCAATATGTGGTATAGCTCCTGACACTTCCTGCCGGCCGTATTTCAAATCTTTAAACATACTCCCGTTGCCGTGCCTGTATATACTGGAAGTCAGTAAATTTGTCAAATTAAACATCCATTTATTTAATAAATCTAGAGACATTGCTAAGAGAGTCCTTAGGAACCCTGACAGATTAGTTTTAGAAACGGTTCCTAAAACAGCACGATTCCAAAATAACTCGTATTCAATGTGTATAAAAATATTTAATAAGATACCAGATACAATTAAAAATCAACCTATAAATAAGTTTAAAAATGACTTGTTTAAGTGGTTAATACAAAATACATTTTATTCTCTAAAAGAGTTTTTTAAGTGGACCGATAGAAATGCATAGAGTAACATTTTGACATAATTTTTTGACCTAATTAATTTAATTATACATAATACTTTTATAACTTGTACCTTATTATTATTTGTATGCTGTTTTAATATGGCTAAACAGGCTTGAACTATTTAACTGTTATTTGTTTTAACTATGACCATGTACTTTGACCCTGTTTATAGCAAATAAATGATTTGATTTGATTTGAAAGGGACGGCAACAATTTTGCTTAAGATTTAGTTAATTCATGCTCTCCACGTATCGATAGCACGGAAACCCTTAGTTACCTCTGCTTGTTTCCACATTATGCTCCCAGAACGAAAAACAGTTGGAACATTCTATGTTTTTATCGCTCTCAGTCCAGCATAGAAAAGCACCGCTATATAGCTGTAATTACATCCATTAGTTTCATAATCGCAATAAGAAATATGGTGTCTTTCATATTACGACAGTATAGGAAACATCATCACTACGTTATATAAAAACATAATTTTCTCACTATTCAGAGAACGGTATTTCCTACCGTCATCAATATGTTTGTCATTGTCAACCTGTGTTGTCGACATGTGATAGCTCTTTTTGTGTATAGTAGCCCATGGCTCTTAAAAGTCTTAGGTTCAATTCCCATGATCAATTTCAACTCAATTTAATAATGAACATGATTCAAATTTATCACTTTCCGAGATTATTTGCGTTTTTTTTTCTCCATTTGTTTTATTACTAATCTAGCTGATTGGTCACCTCTCTTAAATTATGCCTGAGCATTCTTCCGCAGAAAAAAAAATGCATTATGACGTGTTATTCTGGGTTTCAAACTGTGGACGTAACGTACCTACCTAAAAACAACAGATATAAGGAAATAATATAAATAGCAGTACAAATAGGCGGCCTTAATGGTAAGCAAAAATTTCTTCCATACATTACCTAATATACTTAATAAACCTGCTTTGATAGTTTCAAAAGTTTAATATAATGAGAATTCTTAATTGCACACAAGTAATAAAAGATTATACGCTAGTTGGTAGGTACATTGATAGTGATTGATGCATTGCTCATATTGGAATTTGTTTACTATTGCAATGTTTATCAATATTATTGTAGCTTTAAAAACAATAACTGATCATTCTAGTATAGAGTGATTGTGTAATATCAGTGTATAAGCATAATTAAATGTTTCTAGATAATTCCATTTATTTAACGGCTTTATGACTTTTCCCGTGGTAAAGATATCTTACCGTAGTAAATAGTAGCCTTAGTTAGTCCATTAAAGATAAATAAAAGTTAGCTTTTCCAAAATACCGGTAATAAATAAAATAAATAGTAATAGTTCTATTTTTTAAAAACCGGTTAAAAACTATGATTGAACAACACTATTTCTCAATCTCAACCCTTGAAAAATGTGATGGTCGCCCTTAAAACCTGTTATAATGTTTGTGATGCACCTTTAAGAGGGTTTCTTTGTCTACTGCATTGGTCTACTGATCTTTTTTACCCGACTGCGAAGGAAGGGTTATTATATTAGGTAGATAGATACGGCTTTCGAAAAGGTGTCACCTATTCTTTTTTCAAAAATATTATTTGAAATAACTTCAGCGGTGTAGTATATTTTATTCTACGCAGAACTTGATGCGATAAAACATAGAATTTGCCAACAGCTTCTGTCTTTCCAGAGACATGATTCTATGTATGTGGGCGTTTTTACACCGAACTAAGTGGTCTTATCGCTAAAAACAATCTCTATAGTTCAACTATATGGTGGTAATGTAAACAAATTCATCAAATGTACCAGGCGATTATAAACATCAGGATGTCACGACGAACCATAGGTTCAATGACCTCCCGGGCCCCCTCAGTAAGTTGAATGACCGCGCAAGGATCTAATTTAAAAAGTGATTTTTTGTACATGTCTAAAGATAGTTTTTTGCAATACATTTTAACGTTTTTAAGTGTCTGTAGGTAATTGACTATTTAAGAGGATTATGATTAATTGTTAGAAAGATTTAGCATAAAATAAATACGTAACGTAACTTAGAAATAACCAATTTGGCGGCCAATTTTCGAAAACGTTTCTAATTTAAGGGGATCCCCGGTGCCGCCAGCGCCCTCATCAGTTAAAAAAATCATAACTCACTGAAAACGCAATTAATCGAAAATCCGGTAAACCATATCAAAAGAATAGGTACTGAAGTTTGTTTTAAGCACTATAAATTCATGATTTAGTGTTTACAGCAGTTACAGATACCAAAAGTGCTAAAAGTGGCCGTTTTTCGCAAAATTTCCTTCTGTACTACCAGGAACTATGAATTGCAACTTTATGAGGTTCTAAATTATCTTCTTTGCTTTTATTTCAATCTGGTATACCGGATTTTCGCTTAATTGCGTTTTCAGTGAGTAATAATTTTTTGACTGATGAGGGCGCCACCTGGCTCAGGCAGGGTAGCCCCTTAACTGAGCAACCCCTATCAGTTTGTCCCTTAAACCCTTTATTATTTTTGTTACATCTTGAAAACACAATTAATTTAATACTTCTAGTCGTCTGTCATTCATATTATAATAATTATTTGTTGCTACACCAACACAAACAATACCCACTCCACATAGTACATGACATCACCACACAGTTAGACTAGTTGGCGACAATTGCGCTAAATTAGGGTTCCGCAGTAAAATAGAGAAAACCATTATCTTTTTCGCCAAGTTTGACCACATTGATTTGTATTTCAGATTAACGATACTGAGGTTACAAAAGGAAGAGAAAAAAATACTATTTATGAGATATCATCTCACATTAGCCGCGGTATATTGTAGGTATTGTAAAAAATTACTCTAGTGACAGGTTGATTGATGCCCTAAAATTGTAATATTACACAGAACTGGATGTTACAGTGTGCCGAAGCAATGGAAACATATTTCTTTTTTATCCTTGCATGCTTTTACTTGCTGGGAAATATATTTTTTAACGCCCCTGAAGCCAGTTCAAAATTCATCATGACGAATCACCTATTATAGTTCGTTTTTATCATCTTATTGTCTGTCTAGAAAAAGTATACCGTCCTGGTCACTGTCTCTTATACCTACTGGTCGTCACATAAACCACGTCAGAGGCATATTAATTAGCTGTGTATATTAGGCGGCATAAAAACTCTGACACCAGGTTTCTTTCATCGGGGAAGAAGAAGTCTAACTAAAAATTCATATCGTGTCGGAACCCTCCGTATTTATTCAGACGCGCACTTGCCAGTTTTTTGCCAACCGTCCTTCAGGTATTACTTTACATGGCGACTTGGCTCTGACATTGTCTCGGATTGGCCAGGAACATACACGTGATCTAAATATATCTCGTGGCTCGTGGAACAAAGGAATGATCTTACTGGCTCTGTGGTCTAGTGGTTTGAGTCCAGGGTTCACGATACTGAGGTCTTAAGTTCGATTCCCACAATTCAATACAAAGTTAATTTATCGATTTGTGAGATAGTTCGTAGTTTGGTTAGGACAATGCGGACTGAATCACCTGATCGTGTGACTTGTAATAAAATAATAATAATATTTTTTTTCCTTTGTCTACAAGTGAGTTTGTGATTATGGTCAGAAATTATGAAGGCATAAAATGTTACGTAATGTTACCTAATGTTACGAAAATAATACCCGAAGAAATGATCTACTTTCTATAACTACATAATGCTAAGCTAGCGCCAAGGTAGGTATATCACAAAGTAAACAAAAAAAAAACCGTCTAAATAACATTTCAATAATTAAAACTATACTAAGCTACCCATCATTCCCTAGCCTTTTCCCGAATTTACGGGGTCGGCTACCTAACTAATCTAGGGGATCGAACGAGGGTACTGGTTTTTACACAGAGCGACTGCTATCTGACCTCCGCAACCCAGAAGGGAAACCAGACCCAATCATACTAGCTATTAAGATGCAAAAATAAAATAATAATTACACGCGGAAACGTACATATGAACTTACTTTACTTACGCAATACAATAACGTATGTAGTATTACATAATTTAATTAGCATATAGTAAGGCTTCACAGAATAGGCTTCAGTTATTTCTGTGACTAATTTAGTCTACTTACATTTATTTTTGTACCTTCGTTTTATTTCCTAAGGCTTTGCTTTTAAATGCCTTAGTTAGAGCGAGACGGACTAGTTGCGAATATGATAGTGAAAGAATGCTTAAAAAACGGTCCAATCATATTTATTTATTTATTTTCAACTCTAACATATTCATAATTCGTTTATTTCATTTATAACATGACAGTCCAAATGATCAAAGCGTTATAAATAGATTAGTTAACTTAAGTTAAACAAAGCTTTACGAAGTAAAGTAGTCTATATAAAATAAAGAGATAAAATTGTACATAAAATCATCGTCATTAAATTAATTAAGTAAGTATGTCAACCATAATACAATACAATTAACTGTATTCTTTATAGGTCGGTTTTGACTAATTTACTATAGTACTGGCTCGGCTGGCTGACATACATACATACATATAATCACGCCCCTATCCCGAATGGTGTAGGCAGAGCGTAAACTACTAAAAAAAGGTCGTTCCGCCACGCCTACTACACTGGAATGGAACCCTCGAATCCCTCAGCTGGTTTTTACAGCATGGGAGGAGATGCAGCTGGCACATTCTATGTTTTTCCTCAAAAAAGAGGAGGTTCTAAGTTTGATAGATGGATGAACTCTCGAAACTAAATGTGCGCAAAGGCGGTCAAATCAATAAGAAAACGAGAGATTTGATACGTGATGAGATAACTCCGTGTTTCGGAGAGCAAGTCCTCTGTGATAGTGGTCATGGTCATTACTCAAACCATGTCGAAGGCATATTAGACACCACACTACGATTCGTCGGGTCACTGACCGGACAACCCACACAAAAGAAAAATAAGAAAATAAAAATAATCCGTAAGCAAACTACCGCTTCCGAAAGTGCATTACACTGAAAATCTAAAATGGCGGCATTATTGGGCCAACGCACTTGGATTGTAGGACGTTGCACCTTCATATCACTAAGAATAACATTGAAGGCCAATTCGCATTATATTATACAAGTTAAATGTTTTAAAAGCGTAAATACAAGCCATTTGTCTCACTACTGACTTCGTTCTATATCCTGCAAAAACTCATGAACCAATATTGATGAAACTTGCATAGGACCGTGACAGAGTCGACGATGGAGCGAGCTAACCCAGAAAACGCCTGTTAAGGCACTGGTAGTCTCACGCACCGATGGAACACAGCAAGCTGTTTGGCGCCGGACTCCGGTGAGAGAGTGGTCGCGAGCCAGGCGGCCCCTTGCGGAGCCTACCACCGCTTTGTTGGGATCATTCAGCCAGACTTATTCACAGGCAAGCCTGTGTTGCCGTTGCCCGGGGTGGACCACTAGGAGGTAGATCCCATCCCACCCCAAAATCAATTCATAAATAAATTCGGACATTAGTGAAAATCGCATTAAAATCTGTCCGGTAAATTACATACATGCGTAGCATAACGTCACACCTGTATTCCTTACAGATTAAGCAGAGCGTCAGCGACGTCTGACTAGATTTAAGAGTCATTTTAGAAAGAACGAACTCTGTGTTGTTAAGTTTGTCAGCTAACTAATCGCCCAAATTGGAACACACCAAAACCCTCTAGAACTCTAGATAGAGTATTTAGTAGTTTTATACATACATACATATAATCACGCCTTTATCCCTAATGGGGTAGGCAGAGCGTAAACGACCTACACAAAGGTCGTTCCGCCACGTCTGACAAATTTTGAGGGTTATTCCAGATGGATCTGTATACTGCTATAGTGACAGGTTGTCAGCCCATAGCCTAAATTACAATACTGAAACCCTCATATCCCTTAGCTGATTTTTACAGCATGCCCGGGACGAGATGCAGCTGGCACATTCTATGTTTTTCTATCACTCCCAGTCCAGCATGGAAGAAAAGTAGTTTTATAATAATGTGTAATAGTGATATGCACGTTCTTTGCATGCATATGGACTCTTGTCCTGTAAAATATAAACATGTTTATCCACATAACAGATTATTTACATCAGCGACCGATGCTCCGAAATAGGGACTTTTATACCTCGTGTGTTCTCATTGATTCGGTAAAGAGATTTAGTACAATGATCAACCGCGCTTCGAAACTTTTGTGTTTTTACGTAGGTAGTAATTACCCGCAGGACATTTTGATTATTTGCGAAATAACAAAGTGCAAAAGACAGTCAATCATGCACAAAATTTTCATAACCATAATATCAAAATCTTGGACTTAATGAAGTAGGTATTACTAATAATAACGGCAATAATCCAGTGTCTGTACATAGACAAAGGCGTTCCCACAAGTGAGCCCTAGAGCTATGGCTGAATACGGGTCCAAAGTTATCTGATTGTTTGTTACTAATCAACCCGAAGAAGAAGAGTGGTGTTACATTCACAGGGAAGTTAGGAATTCCTCGGATATATCCCTAGTCGCCTTTTACAACTTCCATTGAATGCAAGGTAATCTATTCTTATCCGGCCAATCACACCAAAAATATTATGAGACTATCGAAAGAACTAATTTACCATACGTGGTTGTAGTAGGCGTTATTTCTTTTAGCTTGTATTTACAAGTATCTATATTTACCTACTTTAAATCAGCTGATCGCTTATCGTACGTAGTACAAACCTCCGTTCCCGTGGTATTAATAAACGTACAGACAAGGTCGTTTCTTATCGTCACTGGCACTAGACAGATATAGTTTTTGGCTTCCGACAGACAGACATACGATTTGTTTTGTAAACGTTTATTTATTTAGAAAATGCCTCTTCATTCGGAGGTCATACATACATTAAATCACGCCTTTATCCCTAAGGGGTAGGCTGAGCGAAAACGACCCAAAGGACGTTCCACCATATCTGACAAGTTTTCAGGGTTATTATATTACAGATGAATATGTATATTGCTATAGTAACGGGTTGGCTGGTTTTTACAGCATGCGCGGGAGGAAATGCAGCTGGTACATTCTATGTTTTTCTATCTTAGTCCTATATTATGTTGGACTTCATTGGTTCTGTAAGAAGACGACAAGAAGAAAGAATAGTCCTCGCAACCGATTTTGCAGCGGTCAATTTCCCAGAGATCGACCATCTGCGTGGGACTTAGTTTTTAGTGCTCAAGTTCTTACAAGTGCACTGTCTATTCCATCAATCCCTTATTCTGATGGGACAGATTGACTGACACGACCAGAGAGAAATCAGGCGCAGGACCGACTATTTACATGCCCGTCCGACAGCATGGATCATCTTACTTTTCGGACAATATCTCCTAACCTAACCAAAAACAATAACACAAAGTCATTGTCCCCCGCTGGGAATCGAACTTCCCTCGAAGAAAACCACAGAATCAAGTGCCCATGACTTACACCACCAAACCACCCTGGCTCGACTAGCTGAAAACTAGATATTAAATAACAACATTTGGCTAGAGTTGCAATTTTTTTTACCACCAAAAAACATAATTGCAGGTAAAAAAAAAGCTCTGACGTCATCACAACCTTGGGTACTGACCGATCATTGCTCTCTTTTGACCTCTCTGTCTGAACTGGTTTTTTCCATAGGTGTAAGAGAGGCGGCTAGATATTTCCCTGTTCCCTGTGAAAGTCAGGTTTTGAAGAAGAGTGATTACAAAAAGTTTGGGGAAATTTTTGTGAGTTCAAAGAAGTGTAAGTTGCCAATTTGAGTATATTTAGCTTAGCTTACATAGGTAGGTACTACATACATAAAATCACGCCTATAACCTTTACGGCGTAGGCAGAGTGGCAAAGGCTTTAAGGCGGTCCGATGAGCTCAGTGGCGCTCACACAAATTAATTTATTGTGTCTCAAATAAAGGATTTTATATTATATTTTGCTATACTAATAGATAGTCAACTCAAAACTACAATACGCCAAAACGGATCCTTCTAATGATTTTTTACAGTATTCTTGGGAAGAGAAGTAGCTGGTACATTCTATGTTTTTAATCGCGCCCATTCCAAAATGGAAATAACACACATTCTAGCAGTACTAGCATTCTAAGTCTAAACACCGCTACTCAAATAAAAAAAAGCCTTGGCTAGAATGATAGAAACTGTAAATTGCAGTAAAAACCTCGCGTGCTTCTCGACCGTACCAATAAACATACAAACAAACAACGTGTTGTATTGTATGCAAAACCTGTGCGGTCGACCGTAATGAGGTGACTTTTGATATGCGAATATAAACTTTTCTGTTGTGGAAGAAATTCCAGGAAAATATAAGGAACTACAGAAAATTATAAGTTTTTTTTTGTTTCTTGTTAAAATAATCTAATTTCGTACAAATTATGGTCTGTAAAACATAGTATTATAACTAAATTAATGGGTAGAGCGTTGGAACGGTTTGCAAGAACATTTCATCATCATCATCATTATCATCATCAGCCTGTATCAGTCCACTGCTGGACATAGGCCTCTCCCATGGCACGCCACTGAGCTCGGTCTTCAGCCGTTCTCATCCAATTTCTGCCTGCTTTCTTACGAAGATCATCGCTCCATCTGGTTTCAGGACGTCCTACACTACGTTTGCCTTGCGGTATCCACTCTAGGGCCCGTATTTATAATCAGCTCTCAAGAGTGGCAGCGAGTTTGAGTTCGTATCAGAAATGTCATTGCAGTACAAAATGACCTATCAAATGAATACTTAATATTGCTCTCAATCTTGAGATCACTTTATAAATACGAGCCTAGAACTCGTCTGCCCCAACGGCCATCAGTTCTACGTACGACAGATGTGATCGGCCCACTGCCACTTCAGTCTACTAATTCTCTGAGCTATGTCGGTTACTCTGGTTTTATGTTGGATAACTTCGTTTGTTTGTTTGTTTTAGTCAAGATTTTAGTATTTTCTCGTATCGAACTCAGGACTTCCGAATCTGGTGCCCAAAGCTCTGAAATGTTAGTTTGTTCCATAGGGAAAGATTTCTGTTTACAAACAAAATTACATCTACAAAGTAAACAAACAAAATCTCTTAAAAACACTTTTTTTCCACTATATCTACTCCCCATTTTAACTTTTAAATTCACAAAACTACTTTAATAAAAACCAAAAAGCACTTCAAGAGTTCATCTCGACAGTAATTCTATTCGTCTATTACCTCCCTGCCCCCCAGACTAGAGGGGGGAAAGGGGGAACCCCCCCTAATGTCTAGACTTTAGACACGAAGCGACAACCTGTGGGTATTTGACTTAGTGAAAACAGCTGATTTTTGACAGTTTGTAGTCGAACGCTGAGCGGTACGGACGTGATTATTGTTTTTAATTTTTGTATGGAATACTTTTTATTAATTTTTCATTTTTATTGAGATTGATATTTATTTATCTTGTAGTTTTAATATTCGAGGCTAATTAAATGATGAAATATGTTATTTACTAATAATTATTATTATTAATATGCTTGAGATTATTTTAAATGTTTTTTTTTTTATTTATTTATTTCTGATACTTAATGAACTGAGACAAATCTAATTATATTACCTACCTTTTGTGATATCGCTTATTTTCTTTTTTTAATTTTTATAATGCAAAATAGCGGTTTAAAAATAAATTAATAATATGAAATAGAAATATTTTTAAAATGTTCTTTTTTTTTTTCAATTTAAAAGTGTGCAACATGAGGTGAATATTTTGTGATAATTATAATAATAAGCAATAATAAGTGCTGTGATAATGTTTTGCCTATTTGGTGTTAGTAAGTATGGCTTCTTTTCATTTACCAGAAATTAGCTATTGGTTCTTCCACATCTTCTTAGAAAAGTTTGCAAATATTTATAAACATGTAGAGAAAAGTTCCCATTTTTTTATAATAGTTGATATTCTAATCATCATCATCAGCCACAACAGTCCATTGCTGGACATCGGCCTCCCCAAATTGGGGGTATATGCCATACTCACCACGCTTGGCAGGCGGGTTGATGAGCGCAGTACAAGTTTACCATTCACAGGGAACGCTGCTGCCCATTCCCTGGATTTATCCCTTAGTCGCCTTTTACGACACCCGCAGGAAGTTATGGGGTGATGCTATTCCAACCCGGCACCGCACGGGTCAATTCTAATAAAACAGCAATTTTTAGTAAGTCGTTGATGTCCTGCTTCCCCGTAAGAGATAGTTATCAATTTCCAGTGGAATATATTAATAACAAAGAAACTCTCACGTTATACCGGGTGTAAGGGACAGCTTCCCGCATACTGATTGGGGTTGCTCAGCCAACGAACTAAACAACTATCACTAGAAAATTCTTTCAGGAAACAAAAAAAAAAGTTTCGCCATACAAAATGACCACCTAGTTTGGCATTTTTTTTTATTTCCTGAAAGTATTCTTCATGAGAGCTGTTCAGTTTCGCTGTCGATGTCAACTCAAGTTTTTTTTATAGAAATGTACTTATAAAATAGATCTCTCATCATTTCTTTTTCAAGAAGGGGGGCTTATA
Source organism: Scrobipalpa atriplicella (assembly GCA_029255725.1). Classification (NCBI taxonomy): domain Eukaryota; kingdom Metazoa; phylum Arthropoda; class Insecta; order Lepidoptera; family Gelechiidae; genus Scrobipalpa; species Scrobipalpa atriplicella. The sequence goes on along the minus strand of JARACY010003139.1, from coordinate 20,717 downwards.
TCCCTTTACCCCCCGGAACCTACAACACCCTACAGGTAAATGCCCTAGCGCTAGACGCTTTGTAGTCTGAAGCCTGAAGCCTGAACAATGACCTAGGTCAGGTCTAGACTTTAGCCAGACAGACCTCTGTTTGTTTGGTACACAAATTTTACTATTTTATGAGCAAATTTTTACTACATGTTTTTATTACTGGTGGGAATTAAAAGAAATCTCAAATGTAATCATCTATTCTGTGCCAATCAATAGTAGGTATAAAGCAAGAAAAAAACATCAAAACGTCTTTTTATTGTGTGGTTGAAGCTCTGCCGTCCCCTTAATGGCTACAATGTGGCTATTTTATATATGTAAAGGAAGTAATTAAAATTTCTGCACTAGTAACATACGTAAAATCACGCATTAATGTCTTACGGGGTAGGCAGATCGTCAAAGTTTTCGTCTGACATTACGAAGCATTTGGAAAGGATTATGCATTGTTTTAGTGATAAATAGGATGTCTGTCCATAGCCTAAGCCTAAATCACATACCTACTTACATATTTGTTTCATTTTTGTATAGACGTGGTTGTCTATCTACCTCGTAAGGGACACAGGCATGATTTTATGTAACTAAACTATATAATCCACTCAAAACCTCCCCCCAATAAAAATAGACAACCTCAGTCCCTATACATTGCCCTAGGTCTTTGCCTAGGTCTTGTATAAAGTCTAGACTCCAGCCAGACGGCATATGCGTTGGGGGCGGGGTTTTTGACTTCGAATTACCTTTTCAGATTTTATTGCGATATTGTAGGAGGACTTGGCAATGTTCTCCTTTGAGGAAGAAAAGAGTCTGCGATCGGGATCTTTCTGGAAATAAATAACATTTTAGTAGCCTTTATATTTATAGGCTACTTAACAAGCCCGATCAGGAGAGGTCGTGGTTCGATTCGAATCCCACCACGTACCAATGTGTTTTTCGGTTTGCGAATTTCATTATACATATAACATAATGAAGTTTACCATGTTAAATTGGTCTGTTTTACAAAATGCTTGACATTATTAGACTAACTTTGGTCTTATGAGTCATTGGATACCTACTGGGAATCATAGAATCAACAGTCATTGGATGAGTCAGTATCTCAGGAAATCTGTATTAGTAATATTCTGAAAAGGTCCTAAGTTTGGGCCACATAATGTTGATAATATCAATTTATCACTTTGTAAAGGTGGTTCGATGAGCGCCAACGCCAGCCCAAGAAATAAACTTATTGCTTCTAAAATATGAGCATATTAGTAAATATTTTACGTTTTGCGAAAATCGGAAGCAATTCTTTATTTAGTAATCCATCGGGCTTTTGATTTATATAATCCAGCAAGCTTTGAATGTCGATCTTGCTAAAAGTGGCCACTTTTGGCCATATCGACATTCAAAGCTTTGACACTAAGTTTAAATGGCCTTATGCATTACAAAATGAAGAATTATTTCCGATTTTCGCAAAACGTACAATATTCACTAATATGTTTATATTTTAGACGCAATAAATTTATTTCTTGGGAGGGCGCTAGTAGATAATCCAGGATAATAAATTACCTTTAATATGACAGAAGGAAAAAATAAATTACCTGTTTGTATCAAAGTTAGCTTCCGTGCTTCGGAGAGCACGTTAAGCTGTATATTATCAGATAAGACTTTTGCTAGGTTAGTGGCCAACCCAGCAGTCAAAGTTTTCGAGCGCCAATGCTTAGCAATGGCCTCTGACATGGTTAAACGATTAACGTGTGGTATAACAAGTAACAACTCGAGCGTTTCCGTGCTTCGGAAGGCACGGAAACGCTGTTGTTATACCACTACCTCTGTCTGTTTTTATGTTGTCCAGAAAAAAAATAAGACTACGTCATAGTTATAGCTAGAGCACAAAGACATTATTCATTTGTATTTGATTGTATCAAGGGCGAAGGGCGTGGGCGCCATTGTAAAGAACATTGCTTCATAGCTACTACTTCGTTTGATGGTTCTTTATTTAGATTTGTTTATTTGAGGATTTTGATTTGAGTTATTGGACTTTTTTCAATAAAGGAATAGCTATACAGGGTGTTAAAAAAATAGCTCACCATATTTTAGGTTGTGATTCAATCCATGATACTGAACAACTTTCGCCAAAGAACATAAGTCGAAATATGAAAAAGACATTGGCCCTCGCATACAAATTAAATCGAGCCGCTGTCACCATTTGTATTGGAGGGCCAATTTTTTTTTCGTATTTCGACCTATGTTCCTTGGGGAAAGTTGTTCAGTTTTATGGGTAGAATCACACCCTAAAATATGGTCAGCAATTTTTTTAACACCCTGTATAAGTAAAAACAAGCATCGTTTTCTTAGATTCAGAGGGGTTAAACGTCGTAAACGAAGCTGAACCAATCAAAAATTCCCCGCCGGGTAATAAATGTTACAAAGACAAAAAGTTAATGGGAAACAATTCACTTTTTTTTAATTACAGGTACACCAAAAATACTTACTGATTCTACCAGGCTTCCGCGAAATTTTAACCAACCATTCAGCTAAATAATTACTGCGCAAAACACCAATTGGGTACTTGACTGGGTAGCTTAAAAAATTCAAAACGTTTATACTTAAAACTAATGGCTAAAAATATTGTGGATTTCATTCATCATTTAAAAAAAAATGCACATTTAGATTTTAAAAATCGAATTAAAAGTATATAAGTTATTGATTTGATCAGTCAATATTAACTAAAATGTGACGTCATAATTTACTATTTTCATACAAAAAAGCGTTTTTGACATTTCATAAAAAGTTGCTGATTTGACTAGTTGGAAAGTAGCCAATTGTAAAATACATTTTGTAATTTAGGCGATACTTAGAATTGGCCATACTATGTGACTTTTAACAAACATATATGCCCTGCCTGCCCCGTAAAGGATAAAGGCGAGACTGTATGCATGGTAACTCTATATCCGATAGTTATTCTGGATGCTGCAGTATAAATGCAGCCAGGAAATGAGGACAAGTTTATTTATACGCAAAATAAACACAGTTCCATGCTGGACTGGGAGTGATAGAAAAACATAGAATATGCTGCATTTCCTTCCGAGCATGCTGTAAAAATCAGCTAAGGGATTGGAGGGTTTCAGTATTGTAATTTAGGCGATGGGCTGACAACCTGTCACTATAGCGATAAACAGATGTGACGAAAACGCTTTTTACTAGGCTTAAGCTAGGCTGTTTGTTTGCCTACCCCGTAAGGGATAAAAGGCGTGACTTGACTATAAAGTATGTGTTCTATGTATGTGTGTGTAGATAGGGACCTTGTTACGTTCATTGATGGGCTATGAAGGGCGTTGTGCAATACCAACTCAATTATACAATCATGTGGCCATTCGATGATCCGACGTGAAACTAAGATAGGTAATGTTATTTATGACAAAGGTTGACTTGTGGATTCAATGGTGTCTGAAATAAACTATAAGATATAAGAGAACTCAGATAATTCTGGAAATGCAACATAAATACACACGGAAATGGGGACAGAACTATTTATAAGCCAAATAAACTGAGTGAATCCAGGTGCAGAAATAAACCTTGGTTGTTTGTTACCTCCATGCCAAAACCAATTCGTAAAATCTATATAATAAAAATGTCTTCATACAAAATGAACATATGGATTAGATAATTTGTATGGGGAAACTAAAATTCTTTTCACTTACTAAAATTTTTTAAGAAATTTGATCAGTTTTTTTTTGGCAGAGCTGAGCAACCCCTATCAGTTTGCGGCTGGCTGTCCACCGTTTATTAATCAGAATAAACTTCCGTAAGACCCTTTATAAATACAGTTCAGTTCACACCCTATATAAGTGAAGTTCATAGAAACACTTGAGCGTTGCATCATGGCGGCATCCAGTATCTACCGTTGCAACGTTTTATGCAGTTTAACTGTGCATTTTAGTAAAGAGATAATATTGTATGTAGTATGAGATGGTTATTGAAGGGAGTATAAAGAAAATATAAACAAAACATTCATAAAATCACACCTTTATTCCTAATGGGGTAGGCAGAGCAAAAACGACCTAAACTAAGGTCGTTCCGCCACGTCTGACAAATGTTGAGGGTTATTCCAGATTGATCTGTATACTGATATTAGTGACAGGTTGTAAGCCCATCGCCTAAATTACAATACTGAAACCCTCAAATCCCTTAGCTGACTTTTACAGCATGCCCGGGAGGAGATGCAGCTGGCACATTCTATGTTTTTCTATCACTCCCAGTCCAGCATGGAAGTAAATGATGCTTATAGATAAATCTAAATATTCTTTTTCTTTTGTTCGCAGGTGAGTGTGCCAAATCTCTCGATGCTGATGGTGACGATGATGGACCTGATGAGGTATGAATGAGGCAATAGGATGTCGAGATCACCGTTCACATATTCTTGGAAGTCGAAAGTTTATAAACTCAAAATAGCACAATTACCAGTGCGTATCATTATCTCCCTAGACTAGACTTTTTCTCGAAATTCACGGGGTCGGCTGCCGATCGAGAGGATACTGGTTTTTCAAGGGAATCCAGACCCAATCCTAGATTAGGCTTTTGCCACGTTATTGGCGAATCTGGTGGCCCACTCAGCTGACAAAGATTTCAAGCCGCCAAATGGCCTCTAACATGGGTTAACGACTAATATCTTCGATATTAACCGGGACCAACGGCTTACCGTGCCTTCTTTGGCACAGAAACGCTCGTGTTGTTATATACCGATCACCCATCCATGGCCTAGCCACCCACTAGCCACTTGACCAACGAGCGATTCACAATTCCCAGTGTCCCTTCATGTGGAAATTACTGGATTTTTCCATAACGGCGAAGTATAAAGATCTGTGCGCGTGAGTGGTGAGTACACTTTCACTGAGTGACTGTGGCCTACTTCACGCAGTGGATCGACAGATCAACGTTCAACGACGTTTTATATGATGATGATTTTATGGTGAAGTGTTTCGCGCAAATATTTACAAGAATAAATACGTACATACATACATAAAATCACGCCTTTATCCTTAATTGGGGTAGGCAGAGCAAAAACGACCAAAAACAAAGGTCATTCCGCCACGTCTGACAAGTTTTGAGGGTCATAACAGATGGTTATGTATATTGGTGAAACTATTTAAATAACTGCTTTACTGGCTCTGGCTATAACTAGTTCTTCTTAGTTATATGATTGATCAAATTAAAGTCTATTTAAAAAAAAAACGGTGTCAATTGGTCACTTAGAGCAATTAGAGCAAAGTACATAGTTAACGATTATCAGTAACTTGCGGTCCGTTCTATTTAACTTGCGTTTATTTGTATTTTCCTGTGGGAATGTGGTTTTTTTTGTGGTAAAAATATAACCATTCTGCTATCTATAATTGTGGTAGAAATAAATGTGTCATATTTTTTTTATGCTAGAATGGGGGCAATGAATGCAACATACCTAGAATATACCAACTACTTCTCCTCCTGAAAAGCCGATCTGAGGCCTAAGGTAAAAGCTATACGCAAGCTTATCTAAAAATTAGTCGGTCAATATTGCTTTATCAGGTGGTTGTCGCTCTGCTCACCCCGTAACGGATATAGACGTGATTGTATGTAAACATCATATTAATAAAACAACTTCCATGCTGGACTGGGAGAGATAGAAAAACATAGAATGTGCCAGCTGCATCTCCTCCCGCGCATGCTGTAAAAACCAGATAAGGGATTCGAGGGTTTCATTCAGTATATTGTAATTTAAGCGATGGGCTGACAACCTGTCACTACAGCAATATACAGATCTATCTTAAACAACCCTCAAAACTTGTCAGACGTGGCGGAACGACCTTTGTTTGGGTCGTTGACGCTCTGCCTATTCCATTAGGGATACAGGCGTGATTGTATGTATGTATGTATCATAATTAATGTAGTTTAGATAAGTAGGTATATTGTATTGCGGTTTCTCTGTACGATGATAGCGGTTAATTTATTAATGTAAAGAGTTTTGTTATTCGATACATGCATAATAAATACATTTATATTTAAACATGTCACGCCTTTATCCCTTACGTGGTAGACAGAGCGTAAAACGTCCAGTAAAAGGCGTTTTCGCCACGTCTGACAAATATTGAGGGTAATATCGCTATCGTAAAAAGTTATCAGCCCATCGCCTGAATTCAATACACTGTAACTCTGGAATCCCTTTCCTGGTTTTTTCAGCATTCCCGGGAGGAGAAGTAGTTGGCACATTCTACGTTTTTCTCGTCAATAACACGGTCCACTGACATTGGCTACCAAAAAGCGTTGTACATAAAACGATGACGTCACAACTACGCAGCTAAAATCACGCTTTACAACCAGGAAATGCCGCTAATCGGTAATTTTGTATTGGATTTCGAATGTTATGCGTTTGAAATAAAGTTCGAAATGCCAATTGAAGTTAGTGTATTTTTATTGAGCGATTTTGAAATTCGTTAAGCGGATAAAGGTAATGCTTAGAAGTGTTTTGAACAGCTGGCACATTCTATGTTTTTTATCGCACCCACCCAGATCAGCAAGTACGAAATTATTATGTTTAGTGCGAGAAAAGGATAACCTGAAAAAATGTCCTTTTGATCAAAAAAGATAATAATGCATTTAATTTAAAGAGTGCACTTGTATATTGCGCAAACACCGGGGCACTAAATTAAATAGTCTCGCGCAGATGGTTGATTTCAAGGAAATTAACCGCTGTCACAAAAAGAGTCAAACGTCAGAACTAGGCATGATATCAATGGAACTAACCTCGGTTTGCGCAACGCGTATCGACTCGTGCGCATGTTAGTTCACGCTTCATTACGTGCTGTTACTAACTTTACCCGTTGCTATATGCCAACTTATCTCAACATAGATCACGCCTCTATCTTTCACGGGGTAGACAGAGGGTTAAAAGCTGTAGTGAAATACTACACTACTTACTTGTCTTATGATGAGAGCTTGAATCCTTCTTTACTTATAGTTATCGGGTAAAGAGCATTTGGCTTTAAAATAGTAATGGCGACGGGTGGTCTAGCCTAAACACGTTCTCCCACTGAAAGAGTGGTTCATATACTACAGAAGCATATATAACCCTTCCTTGACAGTCGGGTAATAAAATAAGTATATAAGAAGAATGATCTAAATAAATTGCAAAATGTAGAGGTAAATAAGGAACTTTTCTTCTGGACGTAATTAAATTTGCTGGACTGGGTTATAGAATGTACCAGTGGGTTCGCTTACCGATAATAATTATTGTTTTTCTACTCGCCACTTAAGGAAAGTACTTATTATAATTTGCGTGTGCAATTTTTTTAATACTTAGACAGAATTTAGATCTATTACTTATATAGTAGTTCAATGCCATGATTACTTTCATATGTTTTCATGCTTTCCATATTTCATTCAATCACTCATTCTATCGTATACATACTTTATCCGATTATTGGCATTTAAACCTAATACCTTGACTTAGTTTCGGAGAGTGGCGCCCTTGGCAAAGGCTATACGAGGTCTTTTTGTTAGTTCGTTAGCTTTCCGGATTAGACGTTCACTTAAGATATTATATTTGGTGAATGGTAAGTAGTAATCGATAGTTAAAACCAAGTATGTGCTGGTAATAATTTTTTTTTTAATCAGCGAACGTTCACTACCTAAAAATAAACTCCATACACCGTGAAATTTAGCATTGAGCCACATTGAGCCAAAAGAGATTGATTCTAAACATGGGTCAAAACAAATTTAAGATTTCCCATTCAAATAGTGTCGCCTGCTCAAGTCAATTTTTCGTTTTTAGTAAGCCATTACGTTTCAAACGCTTCCTTCTTTGCATAGCATTATCATTCCCTTGCCGTTATCCCATCATTTGAGGTCGAATTTCGTCTTTCGTCGATGTTCTTCTTCCATTCATCCCTGTCAGCCGTCACTTCAACATTCACACCTGTTTTCAACATACACAGCCCATCCATCTTCTCTTTGGTCTCTCCCATCATATTTTGCATCTATTCCGTACTATACGTCTCTCCCTTTATTTAACCGCACTATAGTGTACTTTGACGCAATGATCCTTGGCACGCTTAGCGCAACTCGTGGTTCGTACAGCCAGCACGCGGATAACATCGCATTTTGACAACTATTATTATTGAAAATATGAGAAATAACAAATCAAAAATTCAACCGCATACAGGATTTGAACCTGCGTCTTTGGAATACTGTCCCAACGCTCTAAACCAACTGAGCTACCGCGGTCAATCCTGAGCGGCGAATTAGTGATTATGATTACTTTTAAAATATTTCACATCCTGTTCCCAATTTTCAACATACGAAAATATGCGGATGAGCAGAAAACACGGAAATGCCATACCATTAAAAACATGTTTTGGCAGATGCACCTGTCAGATTCACCTTCACGTTATTAGCCATAAAATACGATTATATAAAGTAGGTGTCGGCTATTTTAGACAAATTTGTACAGAAAGGACCTACCGATGAAACTGAACAACTTTCCCCAAGGAACATTACCTTATTCCATGAGGAAAGTTGTGCAGTTTGATGAGACCTAAACTTTGATCAGTTAAGGGTCTATGTCCTCGAGCTCGGTCTTCGAAATCTGTCAAAATTTGACGTTATTTCGCTACTCATACTGGCACAGGCCGTCCACACACACATAGGTTGATTCTGCAGTGGTACCATTGAAATACGTTTTGCGCCTCTAAGAGCGAGAACATTCTTCAGCATAATAGAGATGTTCACTTTTGTACGTAGCGTTAACGTGGTAATGGTAAGTATTGTACTATAAAATAAAAAAATAAAAAATATTTCTTCTTACTTATTTATATGCGACAAGAGTTTCCCTTTTTCTTCAAGAAAAACAAATACTCTTTTAATTTTTTTGTAGAACATCAGTGAACACTGATCAGAGATCACATTTATAGGTACCTACCCTTTATACATAGAACACATCAAATAAACGTTTATTTTTACATTATTTAACAAGAACAGATTAAATGAAATCAAAAACTGGTGGAAATCGGTACAAGACTTCAAAATAAGCAGCAATTTCCGGTCTTGAATAATTCACATCAATACAACTAAACAGACCTGAAAGTGCCAAACTTAAAATGGCAATATCTCAAAAACTATCAATCCTAGAGTACTGGTGTATAGGGACAAATGATAGGCTTTGACGAGATCTACATTTCGGATAACCGTGTCACTTTTGACAGCTGTCATTTGAAATGTAAATCTCGTCAAGGCTTATCATTTGTCCCTATACACCAGTACTATAGGGTCGATAGTTATTGAGACATTGCCATTTTAAGTTAGACACCTGTCATCTGAAATAAAGATCTTGTCTAGATCAGAAAGTATTAGCCGGGAAGAAGTCATGGCCCAATTTAACACCTTGCCCTATAGCAAAACGCGCTGAATACGCGCGCACATGCGCGTTCTCTGCACGTTTTCAGCGCGTTTGACTTGCGTACAAAATACGCGATACTAACGCAAGCATAGTGTGAAAAGGTTAAAATGATCCGCAGGCCTTGCATTCGCTAAACGTATGAGTTGCGTCCTCTGCGCGTATTCAGCGCGTAATCATAACCCAGAGAATAGTTTAGTACTTTGTCAAAATCCTAAGAAAATCCAGTTTTTTTTATCAAAACACCGGATTTTCTCAGGATTTTGACAAAATACTAAATTTTTTTCTGGATTATGACCAGTATTTTGTCAAAGTAAGGGTTAGGCAAAATCCAGCCGCCATACAAAATAAAAAGTCTAATATCACCTCAAAGATAAGAGATAGGTAGGACAATGGAGGGCTACTTCCAGTAGTCATGAAAATCCAAGATGGCGGATACAAAATGGCGCCCAAAAAAATTTGCTCCGATCAGTCTGAAATTTAGCAGGTGTGAGGTCGCTGACGTATTGATTGGATATTTTTGATTCGTTTTCTGGTTCCACCATTTTTCAAAATGGCTGCCGTACAAGCTCAGGATCTTTTGTATGGAGAACTTTGATTTGGCTCTGGCGTAGAAACGGTTGCTCGTGGGGGGAGCTGATAGCACTATTATGGTGTTTCATGTGTTAAATTATTATTATTGTTGTATCCTCTCTCCCTACCAGCAACTGTTTGTCATGCAAGGATTTTCTGTATGGGGAGCTTTGATTGGCCCTGGCGCGGGAACAGTTGTAGCGAGGGAGGATGGGTATTTTTTGATGGGCAGGTATGTAAAACGACCAATCCGCGGAGTGGTATTGACAAAATACCAGACCCCGAACTACATTAAAAAAAAACGATGTCATGGGTCGTCGGGTCAACATGGTTCATGTCTGCGGGGATGAGTTGTCAGTGCGGGGTTAAGTTATCAGTGCGGGATGAGTTATCAGAACGGGGATGATTTGTCAGTGTGGGATAAATTGTCAGCGCGGGATGAGTTGTCAGTTGGGAATGAGTTGACAGTGTGGGATAAATTGTCAGTGCGGGATGAGTTGTCAGTAGGGAATAAGTTAACAGTGCGGGGATGAGTTGTCAGTAGGGAATGAGTTGACAGTGTGGGATAAATTATCAGCGCGGGATGAGTTGTCAGTAGGGAATGAGTTGACAGTGCGGGGATGAGTTGTCCTCTCATCCCGCACTGACAACTTATCTCCACACTAACAACTCATCGCTGCACTAACAACTCGTCCCCCACTGACAACTTATGATGCGCTGACAATTTATCCCGCACCGACAACTTATCGCGCTCTGACAACTCATCCCCGCCCTGACAACTCACCCCGCACCGCACTGATAACTCTTCCCCGCACTGACAACTCATCCCCGCCGACACGACCCATGTTGACCCGACGACCCATAACACCGTTTTTTTTCATTTAGTTCGGTATCTGGCATTTCTTCTATGCCATTTCGCGGTGTGGTTGAATCAAAAACTGCTCACTTCGCGGGCTGGCATTTCATCAGTACCACTCCGCGGATTGGTCGTTTTACATACCTGCCAAACCCCGAATTCGGCAATTGGCTTTTTCGTGTTTGCCAGTCCGCGAATGGTTGCTTCAAAACGCTCAATGGCCGAAATACAACCGAAATAAAAGAACATTTCGGGGATTGCGCGTTTTGAATTTGCCAATCCGCGAAATGATCCTTTTTTTCGGCCAATGAACGATTTCGGGGATTGTGCTGAACACATACAATGCTTTATCTCCACTCATACGTACAGTACGGCCATAAATATTGCACATATGCCCTTCGAAAGAGACAGCATTAGTATTAGTAGCGCTGTCACTTTCTTATATTTGACATAAGAACAGGATAGCAAATAAACACATGACTTTGACATTCCTAATCTGACATTAAATTGCTTAAATTTGACATTAGATTGCTTATTTAACGTAAAATAAGGAACATGCTCTATGTTCGGTTCTTATTTAAAGCAGCTTATGTCAAATTAGGAACGTCAAACACATGTGTTTATTTGCTATCCTGTTCTTATGTCAAAGTAAAGAAAGTGACAGCTCTATCTTAAAATTAGTTAAGAATGGGGCGGCCAGAATCGAGGGCAATGTTAAACTAAACATTTTTTTTTTCCAAACTGAACAGCTTTCAAAAATGAACAACTTTTTTCATAACTGAACAACTTTTTTCAAACAGAACAACTTATTTTAAACTGAACAACTTTTCTGGAAACTGAACAACTTTTCTGGAAATTGAAACTTTTCTCAAAATTGAACAACTTTTCTCAAACTGAACAACTTTTTTTAATAATTCGAAATATGAAAAATAAAATGTCCCGCCCATAGAAATTTACTCGAGCCGCTGACACCATTTGTATGGGAGGACCAATTTATTTTTCGTAATTCAACCTATGTTCTTTGTGGAAAGTTGTTCAGTTTCATGGGTAGCATTACACCCTATTTAAAAAATTGCTTCATATTTTTTTAAAGTCCTAGTATAATATTATTATTATTTTACGTAATGTAAACTATTTCTACATTATGGGGTATGTGCTTGAAATAAAACCTCTTTTTATTGTATACTTATTTTACTTTTGTTCTATGGTACCACTGCAGTGACAGACTTGATTTTTACCTTGTAAGTATACAAGAAAAGATGGCGGAATTTTGGATGCGAGCGGCCGTAACCTCTCACCTTGACAGCCCGCAGGCGACTGAAAGAATGGAACATCGTGCCTGTCGTAATATAGGTTGAATTTTGACCTGCGCGCGCCATACTAATTTGTATGACAAAAATGAGCCAAATTATATTGCATATTTAATAACTAATTGCAATTGCTATTTAAATCGAATTATAAAACAATGACCATCTACGTGTTCTCTGTTCTTTTGCGATTAATTTGATGTAAGTATTGTTGCCTTTACGTCGCTCAAAAACTTACACTTAGTCAAGAGCTGCGTGACTATTTCATACTTTTTCATTGATTTCTCAAGCATTTTTCTGTAATTTATTATATGACTGTATGTTATTATTATTTGATCTCGTTGTTCTCCATTTTATACTGAATAGAATGGTATAATGTTCTTATTAATAAAACATTTTTGAAAGTACTAAACTAGTCAATTTCCGAATCTTGTTTAGCCGATTTCCCATACTTCCCTCCTTAATTGTACTTTTTGGAAAATGGATAATCAACTTTTTGCGAAGTCAACATTTTAGGAATCAACATTTTAGGAAACTCAACTTTTTGGGAAGTCGACATTTTAGGAAGTCGACAAAATGGTCCTAAAGGAATTGTTTTACACCTTGTCTTCAAATGTAACTGCGAGTAGACCAACCATCTCTTCAATGTGCTATCAATTCGTGGAGAGCATGACTTAACTAAATCTTAACCACAATTGTTGCCGCCCCTTTCTTTCTCTCAGGATAGTCAGATATGGTCCAGATATTTAATGATTTTGTGCGCATACGAATCGATACCCAGTATTTTGACAACATGGCAACACGTAGTCCGAATAGATTAAACAATAGATGAGACTATTTACGTTTAGAGGTCAATCAGCTACAAGGCTGACGGGTGCAGACGAGACACGAAAACATTAGTTCTAATCACTGAGCTATTATGTATGGAGAAGACATCATTCAAACACTTTATGTCCCAGTTAAGACTGGCTTGCACCAGTTTACATTTTCATAACTGTTTTTTTTTTATAAAAAGGAGGGAAAAGGTGAGAAACATACCACACTGTGTATTCATATAAACAGAATAAGTTTTCATAAGCAATTCAAGTTTTCAAAATGTGAAATAACAAATGAAAATTCCACTTATGACGATTAATAAATAGCAGATCACTAATTCGCCGCTCAGGATTGCCCGCAGTAACTCAGTTGGTTTATAGCGTTGGGACGATATTCCAAAGACGCAGGTTGAAATCCTGTCTGTGGTTGAATTTTTGATTTGTTATTTCTCAGATTATCACTAATATTATTATGCAACTGGTTATCATTTCGATAAACACATGCTATGAACAGACGTCCTTGCGATAAAACAAGTGATACTAGTGTTAGAGATAAGAATTGTTAAATTGTTTGCTGAAAATTTCCGCGTTTCATGTTTTTATAGGTCACTAGTTTAGTAGAGAATTTTATCAAAATCGATCCTGTATTTTTGCCGAACTTTGTCGGACTGGGAGCGATAGAAAAACATGGAATGCGCTGGCTGCTTTTCCTCCCGGGCATGCTGTCACCAGCAAAGGGGTTTGAGGGTTTCAGTTTCAGTTCATTTTTGCGATGAGCAGAGGACCCTATAGGTCACTATAGCGATACACACACACACACACAAATCACGCCTCTATCCCTAGTGGGGTAGGCAGAGCAAAAACGACCTAAACAAAAGTCGTTCCGCCACGTCTAACAAGTTTTGAGGGTTATTTTATTACAGATGATATTGGTTATCTATAATCAGAGAACCTGTTTTGTCCGAAATTCAAACTATCAAATAACATCACAGATAGAACACGGAAGAACTGTTCTAAATTTGAAACCACGCGCAATGTTGACAAACAATCTCCCGTTTCGGTCACTCTTGCGCAACTCTACATAGAGTTATCTCTATCGTGCGCAAAACAAGATGGCCGCTCGACTCCCATATGATCGTGATTATCATAATAGTTAGATTACAATCCAGTGTTGTTGTTTTAAAGGCAAATGTGTGTTTTGTTGTAACGTTTTTCTGTTATCTGTTTTCCCATTGATAATGTTTTAAAATAGACTTCGGGTATGTATCAACGAAGATTTATTTTTAAATCTTTCCTGACCGCATGGTTTATCGAGTTTTTGTAAGATTACAATAAATAACTGACCATATTTTAGGGTTTGATATTATGAAATGTGAACCTAATCTACTCAAGAAACTGAACAACTTTTCCTTAGGAACATGGGTCGAATTAATAAAAAAAGCTGCTGGACTTCCCATACAAATTGAACCAGTTGACACCTTGACACCATTTGTATGGAAAGCCCAAATGTTGTTTGTCATATCACGTTATCTTATTACATTCATGGGTAGGTTATAGGTACCTACTTTAACTAAAATATGGTCAGTTTCATTTTCTATGTATAACGGGTGTAAGGGACAGCGTACCAGAAACTGATAGAGGTTACTCAGTCAACGAAACTGAACAACTTTCACCAGGAAATTCTTTTAGCAATGAAAAAAATTGTCTATCCCATATAAAATTACCATCTAGATCTGACTATTTGCAAGGAAAACCCAATTTTTTTATTTCCTGAAAGAATTTCCTGGTGAAAGTTGTTCAGTTTCGTTGACTGAGCAACCCCTATCAGTTTCTGGTACGCTGGGCTGCGTTTTCAGAGATAGGCGAGGAAAATGTGTCGTGCAAGGATGTGTAGCTGTGCTGTGAAAATGCGCATAATTAAAGCGCATTTTGACATATTAATAGGTCAAAATGCGCATTTTCACAGCACAGCTAACATCACATCCTCGCACAACACATTTCCCTCGCTCGCTCGCCTATATCTGGTGAAAAAGCAGCCTTAAGCCCGCTAGGTATAAGTATTTTTGCAAAACATAATAAATATTCACGTGTCTAATGTCAAACAAAACAAAACCTTGTTTTTCAATGTTTCAAGGATATTATTGAATCGTATTTGAATTTAAACCAGCTGTTTAATCTGTAGTTTATTCTACTGTTTAGTAGTGTTGGTTATGGACGTCAACTTTTATGGAATTTAAATTTCCTGTTATCTCTTAAATTAGAAAAAGAAAAGTTAAAACGCGAATAGCTGGATTTTTTCTAGATTTACTAATTAATGTTAAAGATTACGTATTTATTGAACGACATCTACCAACTTATTGGTTTAATTTTTAACAGACTTCCATTGCTTTCAATATTTCTCAGACGACGTGATAGACATATTCGCCTTTTTAGGAAAGGTTGTAACTAGCAGCTGGTACATTCTATGATTTTCTTTATTTTTAGCGTGGAAACAAAACCCAATGTTATATATTCAAAAATAATTTCGTATAACTAGTTTTAAACAGCTAGGTGGTGATTCAATTTGTTTTGACCCCACTGACCTTAAGCGGATGTAAGTCGTGCATTCATCAACCCAGGTCAACCCGGAATAATCTAATATTTACCAGGTGTTACCTAGTTTATATGCTGGATCAATAAAAATACATACATATTATCACGCCTGTATCCCTAATCGGGTAGACATGATACGTTTGAGATTTGTTTTAGATAGATCTGTATATTGCTGTATTGACAGCCCATCGCCTAAATTGCAATACATTGTAACCCTCAATCCCTTAGCTGGTTTTTACAGCATGCCCGGAAGGAGATGCTGCTGGCAAATTCTATGTTTTTCTATTACTCCCAGTCCAACATGGAAGCAAAAGCTAAGGTTTAAAAAGCTGCAACAAATTCCAAAGTTTTATAATTCGTTTCCCGAATAACTAAGCATTCATTAAAATGTAAGCATTTTCGGTCTTTGTTAGCGCTTCCCCCAAATTTTAACCTTCGGTAATTTTTTCGCCTGATGATATTGGATCGATAGAATATGCATCGGTAGGGCTCTGGCCTTGATGCAGACTCCGCCCTGCGCAGTGAGGGCTGCTGATGCGCGAAGGGACAAAGAGTTTCGGAGGGCACGTTATGCCATCCCGCAAACCTTGTCAGAGGCCTAGATATTAAGTTAGATTTAAAAACTCTTTCATGCTGGACTGGGAGCGATAGGAAAACTGAATGTTCCAGCTGCCTTTCCTCCCGGTCCCGGTCCCGGGGTCCAAACGTGGCGAAAATGACGACATAGCGTGAGGTCGTATCTGTCTACCCTGTAAGGGAAATAACCGTGATTGTCTCTATGTATTTTAACTATATGAAACAAGCTCACTCAGCCTTGATTTTTATCAATGAATCAGGTTTCTCTTGACAATGAACCATAAGAATGGTATAAATATAAAATTCTAAAAATAGCCCATGACCGATATAGGTCACTGGATCACTTAAGGGTGGGGGTGCATTAGCAACTAGGTTAAGGCCCAGGGTGCAATCGCGCATGCGCTGTGCCTTAAGTTCACTATCATCGACATAATTCATCTTGGCACCGATATTTTTTTTCATGTCACATTTTAAGCTTCCCAAATTGTATGTTGAAGAAATACAGTTATTTCTCCTTTAAACTACGAAAGACCGGAGCGTTTGATCGTCAATTTAGATAACGGACTGAAAATTCGTAAATGTATAAAATACTTGAGTATTTATGGTGTAAAAGAAAGTACTGCTTTGCTTTTAACCACATGTTCTACGAATGCCACAAAACAACTTCCCCAATACATAAAAATTTTTACTTAAAAAAAAAAGTATCTTGTTTTCTCTGAAGTATAAGATTACTCGAGTCCAAAATCGTAAATCGAAAGATATCTATTATCTAATATTGCAAATGTCTTTCCGAGGGCATCTTTGTAAACTAAAAATAGAAATAGATCGAGTATCGACCCTTGTGGCACTCAAGCTTAGACTTTTCTTCTTAGCGTCTTGTTGGTATGGCCTTTGAACTTTGTCTTTGATCTTTTGATGAAGAGATAAGTTCTTCAAAAGTATTATGTAGAAATATAAGAAGTATAACTTCGTTGTTGACTGTATAAGTATGATTTCATGTCGACTTTTCATGGTCAATGCAATCAAAAGCATTGATAAGATCATGATGTGATTTTTAAATTCGTTCCTACACAAGGAAATAGCCATGAATAATGTCGTCAAATTAACCAACTGCTTAGATTTTTTCCGACTGAGGTTAAAGCAAAAGTGATGTAATATAATCTTTTTTTTTTGTAAGTGACTTACTGTAATTTAAGATGCAGTTGACGTTGCTAATAGTAGGTACTTATGTATACTACTAATAGTAGGCTTAGCAAAAGTTTCTACTTAGCAAATTGCATATTTTTGTACATTATGTATCTACTTCTGTAATATTATGATGTCCAAAAAGAGATTCCAATCATAAAACTTTCAATATCAACCATTCACAAAAGTTTAACCATACGCATATATACGAAAAAACACATCAATTGACACAATCGCACTTAGGCTCGTATTTATAAAGCGATCTCAAGAGTGAGAGCAATATTAAGTACGGATTTGACAGGTCGTTTTGTACTGAAGTGACATTTCTGATACGAACTCAAACTTGCTGTCACTTTTAAGAGCAATCAAATACGGGCCTTAATCACCCAGCTTACATAGATAAACCACATATCTATGTACAATGTATATCTATGTACAATCCCAATATAGGGCGGGTTGCACTACAAAGTGGGTTAAGGTGAGGTGCATTCGCGCATGCGCTGTAGCTCGCTTAGTTGCTAGGCGGACGGACAAAGGACTTGTGAATTTATTATATACAGATAAATATATAGCTATTGGTAAAGTACGTTGTACGGGGTGTAAGGGACAGCGTCCCGCAAACTGATAGGTAACCTGTCACTACAGTACAGCGATACACATTACAATCTAAAATTGCCCTGAATATTTGTCAGACTTAACTTAGCGAAGGCGCCTTTTACGAGGCATTGTACGCTCTGCCTACCCCGTAAGGGATAAAGACGTGACTGTATGTATGTATGTATGTATTCCAGCATGGATGCAGCAGCACAGCAGGTTTGCTAAAATGCTAAACGCCTACTTTCACCTCACCTGACATTGGCCAAAAGCCGGAATATCTAGTTTCTCATGTTACTGCCCTTTTCATACAGGCGTGGTTGCTCAATGTCCGTCTTGCAAGACTTGCCAATTTGTTGTATTCAAGGCTAAGACTGAAAGTTTCTTCCATGCTGGACTGGGAGCGATGAAATAGATAGAATGTATCAGTGTATTGCAATTTAGGCGATGGGCTGACAACCTGTCACTACAGCAATATTCATAAGCATCTGTAATATAATAACCCTCAAAAATTGTCAGACAAGGCGGAACGACCTTTGTATAGGTCGTTTTTGCTCTGCCTACCCCATTAAGGCTAAAGGCGTGATTTTGTGTTTGTCCTGGTAACCTAATTTCGTCCGTCCCTAAAAGGCTACACACACAGTGTCCAATGCTTGACCGGAGCCTATTTTAGTCACTCTTGTGTTGCCAACGCCCCGGTTTTAAATATATTCCACGGGTCATGTTTTACCGGACGAAGTTAATTCCGTGCAATATTTTGTTTTGTCAGGAAATGATCTACTTTGTTAGATAAATCAAAATTAAAAATAAAAGCAAATTGTTTTGGGATATGCTTTATTATAGTAAATTAGGAAATACTCGTGGTTTCCATTATGCCCGACAGTGCAAATAAATCTAATTGACTCGAACTAGTCTTAGCTGAATTGATAAGAAAAAGAAATAACACGTCCATTTTAAAATCACTCTTTCTAGATACGTAAGTATAGGTCATTAACAAATTTATATGGGAAGTCCATTGTTATTTTATCTTTTCACCCAAATATTGACCACTTTGTCGGCTTCCACGAAGAGAAGAACACAAATTTTAATCTTTCGTTGGAATAGATTTATTTGCCGGCAACCAGGAGGTCATAAAAGACGAGAAATAATACGAAGTTCCTTTTCTTCCAGATGCACAGTTGCGAGCCGGTCCCGCCGCCGCCGGCGACGGGCCCTACCCTCCTGCAGCAGCTGGGCCGCCTTATCATCAGGGCCAGGAGTACCTCACCATCGTCTCGTGCTCCTAGAGAGTCGAAGGATCCTCGAGACCGACTGCTGCAGGCCAAATTGAGGGCTGCTAATCCGTCTACTAGCTCACAAGTAGGTTTTTGTTTAAAATAGTAGCAGTAGATTTCGCCATCGCCTCATGAAAACCAAGATCATCTGACTGACGCCTGCTAAATGCTTTCTACCAGTTCATAGGTATGTTGACCTGGTCCATCTCTTAATTACCACCTGCAGTAGCTAGGCCGCCTTATCATCAGGGCCAGGAGTACCTCACCATCGTCTCGTGCTCCTAGAGAGTCGAAGGATCCTCGAGACCGACTGCTGCAGGCCAAATTAAGGGCTGCTAATCCGTCTACGAGCTCACAAGTAGGTTTTTGATTAAAATTGTAGCAGTAGATTTCGCCATCGCCTCATAAAAACCAAGATCATCTGGCTGACGCCCGCTAAATGCTTCCTACCAGTTCATAGGTATGCTGACCTGGTCCATTTCTTAAACCATTAACGCATACGAGTCCAAATATGACCACCCATTTTTGATAATTTATATTTGTTTGGTTACCTTTACTGAGTGAAAATAACTGATAAAAAAATTGTGGTCATATTTGGACTCGTATGCTGTAAAGGGTTAATTACCACCTGCAGTAGCTAGGCCGCCTTATCATCAGGGCCAGGAGTACCTCACCATCGTCTCGTGCTCCTAGAGAGTCGAAGGATTCTCGAGACCGACTGTTGCAGGCCAAATTGAGGACTGCTAATCCGTCTACGAGCTCACAAGTAGGTTTTTGTTTAAAACAGTAGCAGTAGATTTCGCTATCGCCTCATGAAAACCAAGATCATCTGGCTGACGCCTGCTAAATGCTTCCTACCAGTTCATAGGTATGCTGACCTGGTCCATCTCTTAATTACCACCTGCAGTAGCTAGGCCGCCTTATCATCAGGGCCAGGAGTACCTCACCATCGTCTCGTGCTCCTAGAGAGTCAAAGGATTCTCGGGACCGACTGCTGTAGGCCAAATTAAGGGCTGCTAATCCGTCTACGAGCTCACAAGTAGGTTTTTGATTAAAATAGTCGCAGTAGATTTCGCCATCGCCTCATTAAAACCAAGATCATCTGACTGACGCCTGCTAAATGCTTTCTGCCAGTTCATAGATATGTTGACCTGGTCCATTTCTTAATTACCACCTGCAGTAGCTAGGCCGCCTTATCATCAGGGCCAGGAGTACCTCACCATCGTCTCGTGCTCCTAGAGAGTCGGAGGATTCTTGAGACCGACTGCTGTAGGCCAAATTGAGGGCTGCTAATCCGTCTACGAGCACACAAGTAGGTTTTTGATTAAAATAGTCGCAGTAGATTTCGCCATCGCCTCATGAAAACCAAGATCATCTGACTGACGCCTGCTAAATGCTTCCTACCAGTTCATAGGTATGCTGACCTGGTCCATCTCTTAATTACCACCTGCAGTAGCTAGGCCGCCTTGTCATCAGGGCCAGAAGTACCTTACCATCGTCTCGTGCTCCTATAGAGTC
>JARACY010003138.1:0-35712 GCA_029255725.1 Scrobipalpa atriplicella | reverse complement strand
AATGCTTGTTTTCAATTTGGGCAGCTCAGTATTGTATAATGGTTCGCCAGGCTTATGACGATGAGATAAGTTGCATATCGTGATTAGAACCTGAAATAACATAACATGATGATTCAATTACTGGTTATATAGCCTTCATGGTCTAGTGGTCTGAGCCATGGGCGGAGGTCCCGGGTTCGATTCCCGGCGGGGGACAATGACTTTGTTTGTTGTTTCTAGTTTGGTTAGGACATTGCAGGCTGATTGTCCGAAAAATAAGAATATCCATGCGGTCGGATGGGCATGTACCTAAATAAATAGTCGGTCCTGCTGCGCCTGATTTCTCTCTGGTCGTGTCTTGGTTTGATTCTCAGGGGGGAACGTAAAGTTGATATTTGTTAATTTATCACTTTGTGAGATTTTCCCCAGTTTGGTTAGGACATTGCAGGCTGAATAACCTGATTGTCTGAAAAAGGATTCCGTACTTCTATGCTGACATGGGATCACTAGACCACGAAGGCTTACCCAGCTTAAAGCTAATAAAATAAACTTACATGACCAAATTTCAGTACATCCTTTGTCTGCATCATGTCACTAATGATGAACCCGCAGCCAATATGAGTCGATGGCGATAGATATATAACGCCCTCATGCTTTTCAGCCCTGTTAGACAGTATAATTAAGTTTTCTGTTACGCACAATCCCCGAAATCGCTCATAGGCAGGAATAATGGGAGGAATTAATGCTTTGCAAAATGCACAATTCGCCTTGTTAAAAAAAAAACATATATGTAATAATAGTATATTGCTAACCAAAGGATGTAAGTCATCAAATGCATACGAGGTTTTTGGCGCCCGAGCGCAGCGAGGGCGCTAATGGTACGAGTATGCATTTGATGACTTACACCATGAGGTAAGCACTATGCTTTACATATCGAATGAAAGATAAGTTAAAATTATGGGAAAATATAAGAAAATTAATACATGAAATTACGACGAAACAGTAGGCAATACCAACTCACTATGAGCGAATTTAACCATCACAAATATATGCATTCGCGTAAGAAAAATTATCTAATTTGCAAGTAGACATTTTGTTAAGTATACTGACTGTTTAATTTGTTAATGTTTTATAATAAAATGCTAAGTAATAAATCGACAAACTCAAGTTTTGAGGTTATAAATATGTTATAAAAACCACAGAGTAAAAATTTCATAATTTTCATAATCCTATGTTTACATTTTTATGGCCTTATTCCGTGACTCTATGCGTCATATTTAGTACTGAACAGTTCGATATTTAAATAAATTCGAATAGAATTTGTTTTAAAATCGATTCCGATTCGATTAATCATCCGATTCCGTGTGTTTGAAATAAGGCTATCAACTTTTTTTTTCTTGCAATTTGACAGTTCCTTATTCAAATTACTTTGCAGCATAGGTTTCAAAACCTATGATGCAAAGTACCACTTACATCCCGGGTTTTAGGGTTGTATGAACCACTTACTGAGCATGAGATATGTAAAAACTATTTGTACTATGTCTTTTAAAATAGCAGTGAAATAACAACGGTAGGGCACATGGGGCACATTCATTTCACTGCTTTTTTAAAAAACATAGTACAAATAGTTTTTATTCTATACAAGAAACCAAATCTTACGTTACGTTGTGACGTCACTCGGGTACAGTTACTTAAATTTTAATATAAAAATAATGGCTGATTTAAAACCGAAAACCATGAAATTAGTTTTTTTAAATTACGTAAAGATTCAGAAAAAAATATAAAATAAATATTTTTTTTTTTGAACAAGGCGAAAATGAGCGTTGTAAAACAACCATACCGCGGACTGGCTTTTTTTCGAATTCGATTTCGGGGATTGTGCGTATCATATCTAAAACATATGGTGGTTCTATATTTAAATTTATTGTCTCTCAATACAATAATTTGAGTATTTCGTAAGTACCTACCTAATTCTTCAAACATCGACTTGTAACGACCGTTAGAAACAGTGACCGGGACCGACGGCAAAGCAAGAAATATGTTTACTTGAAAGAAAATCAGGTGGATTCAGCTTGTATTGTCCTAACCAAATTGGGGAAAATCTCACAAGGTGATAAATAGACAAATATCAACTTTATTAAAAAAAACTGTAAAAACTGAGGTTCATACTCATCAGGTGGTATCTGGACCCTGGCTTTGTCCAAACGACGTGCATCCAGTCTAATAATCCTGTTAATTGTATGTTTAATTGCGAAGTGTACTTTTTCGTCTGTCAAGTAGGCTTCATTGAAAGGATCCTTCACTCCATGTGCAAACCTCCAGTCATCATCAAAATGCATGGCTTCAGCAGAATTCGTAGGATTAGTAAAATTTTCTGTGGAAAAAAAAAATCTTACATACTATCACGCCTGTACCACTAATGGGGTAGGCAGAACGTTAACGACCCCAAAAAAAGATTGTTTCGCCACGTCTGACAAGATTTGAGAGTTGTTTAAGATAGATTTGTATATTGCTGTAGTGACAGGTTGTCAACCCATCGCCTAAATTACAATATACTGAAACCCTCAAATCCCTTGTTTTTACAGCATGCCCGGGAGGAGATGCAGCTGTCACATTCTATGCTTTCCTATCGCTCCCAGTCCAGCGTGGAAGCTACAAAAATAAAAAAGAATAATAGTGGCAAAAAAAATATGCCTACCAAACATTTTAAGGTGGACCCATAAAAGTAAACAACTTTTCCAAAGAACATAGCTGTGTAACGTAAAAAATAATAATTCACCCTTAATAAGATAAATAATATGTTTTTCCATTGGATCTATTGTTAGGTTTCTTGACGTCAGAACGAGTATGCAGCTACAAGAGCAGGGTATGGATATTGCCAAACATACGTCTCTCCTCTGCAGATCCCTCATTAATTTACCTAAGTCGATATATTGCGCTTTCCCTCATTAATTATTAAGCCTTCTCGCGCTTTGTTATTGCATTCCAATATGGGGTAGAACTTACATAACATCACATGTTTGCCAGTTCGCGGTATGGTTGTTTTACAACGCTCATTGGCCGAAATCCAAAAAGGACAATTCGCGGATTGTGAGGTTTTTTCCGGACAAAGAGCGATTTCGGGGATTTTGCGTAACATTTACATGTTTCAAAACATTATATCACTTTAAGTGTCAATACATTAAAAATAAATAGATAATTAAGGAAACTTACTTGTCGCTCTGCAGTAGTCGTTCTGAACGTGACATTGATTAGCAAGAACCTGGGCTATGGTTGCTAATTCAGGATCCCACTGCTGATAAACAAAAAGGGTGCATGTACTTGTACGCGCGTGAGAAGTTATACTTCTTTGTCATTTTTCATAATAGAGGTTCTATGTCTAGTTTATGGCTAACTTCAACCTAATGCTCGCGCAAAACTTGCGGCCAACTTTATACCGCCGCAATTTCGCACCTACTACGTTTCGCACTAATGCGCGGGGGTGGGGCGGAGGTATTTCGGATTCACGAGAAAGCTCATGATGACGCGTGTGAAACTGCCGCGCAAAAAGAATAGTAAAATATACAGGGTGGTCAGGGTGTTAATCAAACCTGCCACTAAGACGAAGCTAGTGCTTATTCATTTCGATAACGAATGTTAAGCATCGCCGTGGCCAGGCCATGGATGGGTGACCAGAAGTGCTAGCATGAGTTGGTACTTACCAATTCGAACAACCCGTAAGCTCTAGGCAAAAAAATTTTATTTCGCCCCTTCAATTCGCCCATAGCTAAATCACCACGCACCCTAGAATCATATTATTTCGAAAATTATGCATCATTAATATTATACGGGGTGTAAGGGACAGTTTCCCGCAAACTGATAGGGGTTGCTCACTGCTCAGTCAACGCAACTGAACAACTTACGTTACGCAAGGTTTTTTTTCAGGAAATAAAAAAAAAATGACTTTCCCATACAAAATTACTGCCTCGATCAAACAATTTGTATGTTACAATATACAATTCAAATTCAAATTCAAATTCAAAATATTTATTTCAGAAAACAGAGTTCCAATACAATATACTGACACGTAAATTACAATATACTGAAACTCTCGAATCCCTTAGTTGGTTTTTACAGCATGCCCGGAAGGAGATGCAGCTGGCACATTCTATATTTTTCTATCGTCCAGTATGGAAGTAACAATTTCATTTGAAGTTTTGAACATGTTATCTAGGTAGTTATTTTTGTTATATTATTGTAATTGAAATAATAATACGAAATAAATGAATTATCATCTAAATTCTCTTTTTATGGTGGAAGTTGTTCAGTTTCGTTGACTGAGCAACGGAAAGCTGTCCCTTACACCCGGTATTAAATAAGAAAATAATTAAAAAAAGGTATATGTGGTATACGTACTTGTTAACAGCATTCAAAAACGTATCCCTATATGATTGATCCATTTTAAAGTTTTGAACATTTACACATTCAGGACCATACTCTTCAACCTACAAGCAGAAAATGAGTTGAGGAATAATGTAGCCGAACTATTAATATATCGATAGTAATAATACTTGACTTCTATGCTGGACAGGGAGCGATAGAAAAACATAGAATGTGCCAGCTGCATCTCCTCCCGGGCATGCTGTAAAATCCAACTAAGGGACTCGAGGATTTCAGTATATTGTAATTTAGGCGAAGGGCTAACAACCTGTCACTACAGCAATATACGAGCTATATTAAACAACCCACAAAAACTTGTCAGACGTGGCGGAACGACCTTTGTTTGGGTCGTTGACGCTCTGCCTACCCCATTAGGGATACAGGCGTGATATTATGTATGTTATAATACTTGAAATATAGTTAACATATTGGGTTCGATTCTAGTCGCCACCGGCTAAAGCTAAAATTAAAATCTATCTGTCACTTCACTGTCAGAAAAAATGAAATTGAAAAAGGGCAGGAGATTTATTTATGTTTAACGTACGTTAAATGCTCTGAAGCACTGAATCCGTTTTCTTGATAGACAATCAGGTGGATTCAGCCTAGTCCTTACCAAACTGGGGAAAATCTCACAAGTTGATTAATAGAGAAATATCAACTTTGTGCTCCCCCTGGGGATCGAACCCAGGACCTCCGGATCGGGAGCCCATGGCTCAGACCACTAGACCACGGAGGCAGTTAAGTAAAGGCAGTACAGTAATACCTCGTTATAATATAAACAAATCGTATGTCTTCCAGGCGGACAGTTAATTGCTTCTTGGCAGTAATCAGAATAGTGCATTCCATTAGGACGACTGCACTTCTCAACCACATAAGATATTCCATGTCTGAACTGGCTTACAAGAGCCCAGTATATCAACGAAACCTGCAAATGTAAAATAAAGTATGTGAGGAGCGGTCATCTGAAACTGAAACCTGAAAGGAGTTGCTCAGTTAACGAAACTAAACAACTAGTTATAATCTAAGTGGCGGTAGATCTTCAATTCTATGCATTTGATGACCGCTGATACCCTATTATTGACACCCTCGATATTGTGCCCTGATGTTTTGTTTCAATTCCATTTTGTTTCATCGGATTACTTTCATACTTTTGAGGTGACCATCATAACCAATCTAAAATAAAAAGGTCTCTAAAATGTTTTCAAACAAAGAAATAATGTTATGACGTTTCTTACCTTCAATAACATTATATATATAACTTTGGGAGATGATTTTGAATTTGTTTTCCTACTTAAACCGTTTATTACTGTTGTGTCAAAATTGGAACAAGATATTCTATTTCACAATGTAGTTCAAGACAGTGAGAGTACCTTCTACCTACAGAATAAAGATCAAAACTTCATTGAGAAATAGAAAATCTGTAAAAAAATACACTTCGTTTGCGCTCTACTTTTATACCATACAAGCAAATGCGATAGAAATGTTTATCAACAAACCTAATCATGAAGAATGTAGTCATAAACTTTTGTAGGTGCCTTGTTGATTTGTAAAAGCCATATAAGAGATGGAAATAAACTTTGTCATTACTGTTTTTTTAAACAGCACTATGTCGTATGAATTGTTTTAATGACAATCTGAATATTAATAACTAGTTCTTCGCCTTTTTTGAAAAAAAAAAAAAAAACTTTTGCAGCCCCGCTGCAATAAACTATTCCTCTTTCAGATTTCTCGACTACATTCTGATTTTGAATTGAACCACTGCAATATTTATAATATTCTCATATCTAATCTAATATTGGAAACGAGCAGATAATCATTCCTCTTCCTAAAAAATCCAACGAACACATTGCACATCCATAGACAAGTGTCACAATGAAAAATAATTCTGTCACTATTTTCGTATTGTTTGACTTTAGCAATGTTTTCAATTTTGTAGAGTTCTATGTGCTTCTTGCTATTATTCGCTGATTTTAACATTTCCTAATAAGAAATCATGTGGTTTGTCTTATCTTCGCGTTCAGTCGCAGCAGATTCGATCTGATGAGACTTGCTCAGACAGGTGCGATTTCATGGCGAGCGTACCGCAGGGTGACGTACTTTCTCCGCTTTTATTCACTATCCTTATAAATACTGTTACATCTGTATTTTCTTCTCATTTCTATATCTTTGCAGATGACTTTGTAAATTACATATCTGTATAGGTAGGTAAATAAAACTAAAATGTTACTTTATACAAAACTGTTTTTATATTATAAACAGGGTTTTTCATAAAAATATTTTTTTTTGCGGTCGTTAATCCGTAACTGGAACACTCTATTTATTATCTAAAAGTTGTGGCGAGATGCACGGTTAGGAACATAGAAACGTTGCGTACGATTCGAGCGTCTCTTGCGTACGCCCAAGATATGTTTTCCGGGCCTTCTTTGCCGCAAGGAGTCACGCTAAAAAAAAAACAAATCAATTTAAACATAAAGTCACACCTTTATATAGAAAGGACTTCTAGTAAATTGCCTTACGCCTATATAATTCTAGAACACATAACATTGTCGAACATTCTGTAATATTATGGACCATTCGCGGAAAAATACTTCATTTCCACATAAAACTCATTAACTGAGCCAATGTAATGGTCTTCCGCGGTATAATAATGTAATGTATGTGTTTCTATTTAAGAGTTATAAAGTGTAAGATGTAGCTAGGTATGTTGATATGTTATATTGCTACAGGCTATGCTAAACTAATTTAGGAATTTTGATCTGTATTTTCGACAATAGCAGCAGCAACTAGTAGATATTTTTTGATTGATATAACGTAAGAAATGATTATAACTTACAAAATATTCTTCATTTGCCGAATACTTTCTTTTCCCGAAATGATCCAGTTTTTCCTGGTAATACTTTCTTCGTTCTGCGCTTAACAGATCTTCTCGATATTCTCTATCTCTCCCATAGTTTTCTTTATAACGTTTACTATTTTTATTGTTATAATTAAATTCTTTATCATCTTCGTAATCAGATAAAATTTCTTCGTTGTACCGAGCTCGTTGTTTGTCGTCGATCCTATTTAAATTTAGACCCTTTTCATCATCTGGCCTTTGGTTTCTATATTTATCTTTCATGGCATTATATTTATTTAAAATTCTATATCTATCCCGTTTTTCATTTCTATTATACTGGAGATGATAGGGAAGAACTTTTACATCATCTTTAACTCTGAAATTGTTTTCTCTACTACGAATGTACTCAGAATTTCTGTAACGTTGAAAGCTTTTATTCTTGGTTGGTATTTTACTTATTACTTTATGCAAATCATTGAAGGTATTTCTGAAAACATAATCATTTTTTTCCATAGTCGGTCTCAGGGTATTTTGATCCCTTGGTAATGGTCTAGAGTATAAACTTTGAGACGCCTTATAATCACGACTATCGGAATGCAAATTAGAAACCATATCTTCAGTATTATACATTTGTTCATCAAATTCATTTCGGTTTGGATCATCCGTGCCATCAGAAAGTACAGGATCGTCTAAATCGTGAACATATTTAGGACTGTTTTCCCGATTTCTTTGATAGTACGGATGGATTTCTTCTGAAAATTGTTTGTGTCTACCAGTCTTAATTTTCTTATGCAAATTGTCATTTAAGTATGGAAGTTTTTCTTCTTTAACATTAACATGCCTCTCTCGTTCGAATTCAGAATATTCTTCGTCCGAGAGATCAGCATGTTTGTCTTCCTTTAAATCAAGTTTATCTTGTTTTGAGACTAAATTTCCAGATTTTTTTACCACTGTTCCATAAATTTTCTTTAACTTCACATCAAAAATTTCTTTTTCTGTCCCATCTAAGTCAACGTGTTTTGCTTCTTGTTCAAGGTTATCTAATAAAGACATTAGCTTTTTATCAGGTTCCTCAATGGCATTATTGTTGTCTACCT
Source organism: Scrobipalpa atriplicella (assembly GCA_029255725.1). NCBI lineage: Eukaryota > Metazoa > Arthropoda > Insecta > Lepidoptera > Gelechiidae > Scrobipalpa > Scrobipalpa atriplicella. The sequence goes on along the minus strand of JARACY010003138.1, from coordinate 27,381 downwards.
GACGTGCAACTTCGCTGCCTATGTTGAAACCTAAGTACTGGAGTTTCTTTTTTCTTTTAGACTTTTGGTGCTTTGAATGCTCCATTGAAGTGTTGCGATGTTCGGCTTGCACCAGTTTATTTTTAAATCTTGGTCTTATTGTAAGTGTTGCCTTGACGGTAGTAGGCTCAGTTTGCTGCTCATCATCAATTTCATCATGATTAGAGTGTTGATCTGCGTCGGTAACCGTCTGTTGGGAATTTCTCTTTTTCTCATTTAAATATTCATTAAGAGCTTGTTTTGCCTTAGAAAAATCCTTTCTAGGAGCAACATCCGTTTTGACTTTTGTATTCTTTTTTTGAATTGCCTCAGTTTTATGTGTAGGTAGTTCAAACTTCGGTGCTTTCGAAAATATACTGCCACCAATTTTCTTTGCAGCCATAGTTAATGCACTCCTCTGAAACAATAGGTATTATCATAATTATCATATTACTTACCTCATTTGTATTTCACGATACAGAATGTATTTTAATTATAAGTTTACATTTGAACCTAAAGATTAATTTTCAGTTTATGACAGTTAGATAAACTCTTTATTGCGCATAAACAGTTTAGAGAACAAGCATAAAAAAACATGTGCGCAAAGGCGGTCTTATCGCTTTAAGCGATCTCTTCCAGACAACCCTAGCTGAGTAACCATTAATCTATGACACGGAAATAAATTAACATTCTGTATGCATTACCCTCTGAGGCAGGATCCTATTAGCATGTTGAGCGCGCATTCGTTGGACAAATGACTTGTGATCTGTATTTTCTTCGATCTCTTCTTCAGATTGATATAGATCTGTTACCCGTTTCTTACTGTAAGGGGGTCTGAAAAAAATATTTTACTGTTCTGTTAAAATTTCACTCGGCGGAGAATCTTTCTCACACTAGACTTAAGATTATTTCGATTGATGACTTGATGAGATTGTATTTAACTGCTTCCTTCGTTTATTTGTATAACGTGCTTTGGGGGGTAAGACGTCGGATTTTGGCCGTTGCACAAACAATGTCAGAGGCCTATTAGCAGTGCTATGAAGTGGTTTAAAATTCTGTCACAAGGGCTCGTCGGGTTTTACTTAAGTCGATTAAAAAAGCCACTTAATAAGAATAAGACTGAGGCTGTCCAAACATACTCTAGGGAGTTCATTATGAATGAAGTTGTTTGCTGCTTATGTTGACATGATGGCTGTTTTCTAGTGTCTTGTATTTGATCCTGAAACTAAATTTTTAAACATTAAAATAAATTATAATTCAAGGCGATACTATTTTACATAATAAATAATCTCAAATTATATTTCGTCAACTATACATGGATGATGTATTTTTGTGAAGCAATGAATTCTGTTTTTATAAAAAATGAATCACTTACTGCCGTTTCAGGAAGCTGATTGTTTGGTCTGTGGTAGTCTAGTTCTACTACCTCGTTGTGATCTAGTTCCTTTGAATTGGATGGGTTGTATGGCATGTCTTCATACAAAGGATCTGCTCCATTCTCTCTGAGCTCTGAATCTGTTAATCTGAAAAAAAGTGTCATGGATTTTCGTGTTCCATGCTGTCGTGAAACTTCGACTCGTGGATTGTCATTTGTGATCCAGTTTCACACCCTGAATGAACAGATGAGTTTGTATGGAGTGCTAAATTTTTGTGATTTTCTATATTTCATTAAGAGATATAATGTCTACCCAGTTAACCACTTTGATCAGATAATTGTATTTGAATGCGGAAGCCAAATATATTTTTCATCTCCCTATATTTCTTTATAAAAGTTGTTCAGTTTCGTTGACTGATCAACCCTTTTCAGTTTTCGATACATCGTCTTTTTCATCCTACATAGTTTGGGTAAGCAATTAAGTAAGTACATAAATAACACTGCATGTAGAAGATAAAAATATAGAAATATTTGATATGACACTATTATTACTATACAAAATTGCTATATTTACGCTTCTTCCATGCTGGACTGCGAGTGATACAAAAACATAGAATGTGCCAGCTGCATATCCTCCCGGGCATGCTGTAAAAATCAGCTATGGCATTTGAGGGTTTCATTATTGTAATTTAGGTGATGGGCTGGCAACCTGTCACCATAGCAATATAAAGATCTATCTCAAATAACCCTCAAAACTTGTCAGACGTGGCGGAACGAACTTGGTTTAGGTCGTTTACGCTCTGCCTACCCCATTAGGAATAAAGGAGTGATTAGTAATGTATGTATGTATTTACCCTTTTCTTGATATCAAATGCTGAGGAGCATCTTCTACTGTAAAAATGGGCAGCAAAACTACAGCTGGCTTACAGTTTTTGTCCTTTTCGCACATGGGTGCTAAAAACAATACGTTTTAATTAGTGACTTTACTTATATATTTTATGTACCTATTTGAATTTGATGATGATAATAATGTGGGGTCCAGACAATTTACAGTTGCTGCAATAACTTACGTGTTATGTGATACCTGAAATAATATGCCTACATTATTTCGACAGTTTTGTACGATTTGGAAAAAGGCATTCCCTGTGTTTCGGGGAAAAACTAGTGCATTTGAAGTATTTGGGTGAGCTCACTCAATTATCGTCGACTCTGTCTCGCTTTCGGACGCTTCTAGAGTTAGATATAGAACTACAGGTTGGTATGTGAGAATACGATCACTTGAATGATGATGATGAAAACTTGTTAAATGGTAATGTTAAGCTCCCTGAAGGTACATAGGTACACTTCGCAGAAGTGGTTGACAAATATCATTATCTAACAATTTACTTACTAGGGGGGTAAGTTATAGGATCTGTACACAGACATCTATCATCTTCATCTGTCCCAGGAGGACAACCGCATTTGGAATTGTATCGCTTTTTGCAAAGCTTGTCGTTCTTACAAAGTTCTTCGACGGATGGTTTGCTTTGTCTATACACTGGTTTACGTTTGTTTAGGTCTGCTGACAAGTTGCATATTATATGGATAGTCTAGAAAAAAATATAGTTGGTTAATTAGTTGCTCGCTTTAGATTATGTACCTACCTTTATCCCACAGAAAAAAATATATATTAGGTATTATTATTATTTGCCTGTGCAAAGTCCTCCCTATCATTTTTCTAGCTCTAGCGATTTTCGGATATCTCCCACCAATCCTCGCAATAGGCATCCAGGTCCTCTTATCATCTTTTACGAGTTCTATCTACTTCTTTGCCGTCTGGAAGGGGTGGGGAACCACAAGGTGACATTCAATCTCCAAAAAGTACTTCAACTACAAAAATTGTAGGGAGTGCACTACAGCACCCTAAATACAGAGTGACAGTTCTCAACTCTTGTTCTAATTGTGTTCACTATTTATGTATCTTAACTAATTTCATTTTGGATATTATGAACACTAAATCACTCAACTAAGCCAAAGACTCACATTAAATATAGTTTCCACGGAACCCCTTTCAGGTCTTTTAAAATGGTATTCTACGTAGGAAGATATGCCACAGCCTATGTGGGTGGCGTCACCAGAAATCAGTTGAAGAAATGCTCTGCCCTCCAGTTTGGGTTGGCTAAAATAATATTGTAAGGTTGTTAACACACAGGCTCGTATTTATAAAGCGATCTCAAGATTGAGAGCAATATTGAGTGCGGATTTGACAGTTAATTTTGTACTGGAATGACATTTCTGATACGAACTCAAACTCGCTGTCACTCTTGAGAGCTGATTATAAATATGGGCCACAGAGTACCTACTGAACTTCATCCCGTTGTTCGAACTGACATCTGTCTCGTTAGACGAAGGGTCCAGGTGCTCAGATTTCCTTATCCAGACTTGGCGGTTTGTAAAATATTTCATTCCATTAATTATTTTTGCCATAAAAAGGCAATCTTCAATCTTCCATGCTGGACTGGGAGTGATAGAAAAACATAGAATGTGCCAGCTGCATCTCCTCCCGTGCATGCTGTAAAAATCAGCTAAGGGAATCGAGGGTTTCAGTGTTTTGCAATTTAGGCGATGGGCTGACAACCCGTCACTATAGCAATATACATAATCATCATCTGTATTAGCCCTCGAAACTTGTCAGACGGCGGAACAACCTATGTTTAGGTTGTGTTTGCTCTGCCTACCCCATCAAACAGACAGAGTACTACCGTTCGTGAAGATCATACTTAACCAAACTTGTTGTTTTTCCTTTATGTTAATGATATGTGATTTTAGTTAAGATTTAGTGATTTTGTGCGCATACGAATTGCCCCCACTGCCTTACTATAGTATCTCTAAAAATACTTACACTGTCCAATCTGGGGCCTTCTCCAGCATCTGTAGGGTGACATGTTGCTTTTGAAGGTACCACGAGTTGTAGGCTTGGTTAACAGCGTACGTTATCTTCTCTTGATTGAAACCTGCAGTCTTTGCCATGTCGGAGTGCTTGATTGGCTTCCAATCTTTGATCGAGAATCGTACTATAGTTGCCAGTTGCGACGGATTTGGAAATTTTTCTATAATAAAAGAATACCTTTTTTAGTTCTTGTCTCTAGTCTAGGTCAGGCATCTTCTTCTGTCGTATGGCTATCAAGTCGATCGACCCGATGAACCCTGGTGTAAGAGTTTTTAAACCGCCTAATAGCACAGCTAATAGGCCTCTTACATGGTTTGTGTAACGACCACTATCAATGACAGTTACCGGGACCGACGGCTTAACGTGCCCTCCGAGGCACGGAATCCTTTTTCTTCTCGGAAAATCAGGTGATTCAGCCTGCAATGTCCTAATCAAACTGGGGAAAATCTCACAAAGTGATAAATTAACAAATACCAACTTTGTGTTCCCCCCCTGGGAATCGAACACAGGACCTCCGGATCGAGAGCCCATGGCTCAGACCACTAGACCACGGAGGCAGTTTAGGTCAGGCATAAAAGACAGAAATGACTATGGATCGTTGGGCAAACCTTATTTTGGCCGCCACTTTATCAAGACTTTGCCTGTCTGTTTTTATTATTTCGATTTATTATGGTTGAATTGTTACTAATAAAGCTTACAGGCTTAGACCAAAAAAACATCCTCATATTTAATTATTGGTGAAATTCTTAGCTTTTACTATATTTTATGTTATGAAGCTTTCTACTTTGAGTACCGTCACCTTCAGCACAGCTTCCGTACCATCCCTCGCTGTTCGTTCCCGGAAGCTTTTAGCTTATTAACGTAAGAATAAGAACACATAATGTCTACTTTCAGTGTATTCAGGGTTTCAGTGTACGAGGGTTTCAGTGTATTGCAATTTAGGCGATGGGCTGACAACCTGTCACTATAGCAATATACAGAATCACCTGTATAATAACCCTCAAAACTTGTCAGACGTGGCGGAATTACCTTTATTTAGGTCGTTTTTGCTCTGCCTACCCCAATAGGGATAAAGGCGTGATTTTATGTATGTATGTATGTTGTACTTACGTGTAGCTCTGCACATGTCATGCCTCAACATGCAGGTGTTTGCTAGAACTTGCGCAAATGTTGCCAGCTCTTTGTCCCACTTCTGAAATCATATTTTTTAATTTATAGTTGAAATCAGAAGTGCTGCTATTGAATGATAAGCCAGTGTTAATTCCTCTATTGTAAAATTATTGCAATAATTTAATTTTTTACCAGTTTAAACATTCCAAATCCTCTCGGCATGAGCACTCCACCTTGTATGGTCTCCTTTGTTCCAGTAGCCACTCGACCACGCATCCTGAAAAAACTAACATTAATAGATACCTATGTCACCTAAAATTCCTCATGTTTATAAAAAAGCTTGACTTTACTATCCAAAGACCAGGGAAAGTGGAGTAGATTAAACGAAACCAGAAAGTGGACCTGAGCACTAGTCCAGGAAAACGCCAGACAGAAGAAGGTTGTACTGGGTGACCTTACTTTTGATAACATGGTACCAATTCTAGTAATTACATTAATAAACCATTTTCTTTACTTACTCATTGACGTAGTCGAGTATTAGCTCGGAAACCTCCGAAGTCATGGACAAGTTTTTGAAGCCACTGCAGCGAGGGCCCGCAATCCGATCCTTGAAATGAAAATGACCGTTAATTAAAAAAAAAGGCTTCGCATTGGTCTTGACTTTTGGCCGGCGATGATGTACTTTATTTTATTTATCTATGGCATTACGCCATCACGGCTTTTGATACTTTGACAACAATCGCACTCAGCCTGAAGATTTTCTGGATGTACCTAAATAAAATAAATATATACCATGGTTTAACTGCCTCCGTGGTCTAGTGGTCTAAGCCGTGGGCTTACGATCCGGAGGTCCTGGGTTCGATTCCCAGGGGGGGAACACAAAGTTGATATTTGTTAATTTATCACTTCGTGAGGTTTTCCCCAGTTTGGTTAGGACATTGCAGGCTAAATCACCTGATTGTCCGAAAAGAAAAAGGATTCCGTGCTTCGGAGGGCACTTCAAGCCGTCGGTCCCGGTTGCTGTCTTTGATAGTGGTCGTTCCTGAAACCATGTCAGAGGCCTATAGCTGTGCTACTAGGCGGTTTGAAAAACTCTGACACCAGGGTTTATCGGGTCGTTGTACGACTCGAAAATCCACTCGCTAAGAAGAAGACCATGGTGCACCTCACTTACTGTCCCGCGTGCTCGACCACCTGCTCGCGTGAGGACTTACTTGTCAGCATGGACTAACTACTCTAGAGGACTGCTAACCGTCATACTAGAGAGCGTACCTCGATACTCGATAAAAAGGTCAAAATGCGAGCAAACCTAGATGACGCTGGCATATTGCTCGAAGAGTCCGTTGTTAATATAGGTCATACAATTTGAAAAAAATTAATAACAACTTGAACCGAATTATCTTTTAAGATTTTTAAAGTAGAAATACACAATGAGAAATGCTGTTTAAAACATCTGAATTAAAATACATATTCAGTTTACACAATATTTCGCAAATGTCAATAGATGGCACTGCTAAGTAGCGGTGTACGCAGTTTATAAGGGAGGTTATCAGTCCTCTTTGTTTTATTCGTCCATGCTTGTCAGTAACCAGAGGGCTACCACGGTAGTCACTTTCTGGGCAAGTAACATTTAGCCCGTGTTCTTGCCGACACGAAAGAAGAAGAAGAACTAGACGATGAATAAATGTATTTACCGGATTAAAATATATACACATAGTATGCGAGCCTTCAGGGCAGTGCTTCATCTTGGGGCAGTAGTCTTTTATATTGATTCCTTCATAAACCTTCTTATGCCCGTCTTGTTGGGGTCTGTCTATGACAAGTGAACCATCGAACGGATAAGCAAGTATTGCCCAAACATATATCTGGAAAACAAAGATATATATATTTTGTCTAAAATGTGTATGTTTTTAATATTTTTAAGTAAAGCTAAGTAATTATACAAAAAAAATGTTTGCTGAATATTATAATTACAATAGTTATCAAAACACTGAATGATCATGTTCTGCCTCCGTGGTCTAGTGGTCTGAGCCATGGGCTAACGATCCGGAGGTCCTGGGTTCGATTCCCAGGGGGGGAACACAAAGTTTATATTTGTCTATTAATCTCTTTGTGAGATTTTCCCCAGTTTGGTTAGGACAATGCAGGCTGAATCTACCTGATTGTCTGGAAGAAAATGGATTTCGTGCTTCGGATGGCACGTTAAGCCGTCGGTCCCGGTCACTATTTCTAATAGTGGTTGTTACTGGTCGATGTTGCTCCACGTCCGTAGGAACTACCTTAAAAACCCTACATGTGACCCCGGTGCTAAGAGTTCAACAAAACCGGCTGCTGCACCTGTCTTCTGGACCTCGCAGCAAATAATGCCATACGATAAATAAATAATGACCATGTTCATTTTGAACAGGTTGACTTAAACATAAGACATTGGCAAAGAGTGGTCTGTTGCTGAGATAAGTAATATTGTCTAATCATAACCTATCTATAGGATGGAAATCTGTCTTACCTTAATCCACATTTTTAGATGGGTTTTATTAGTGTCATGATGTTTTGGTCTTATTTATTTGTCAGTAATTTATTTGTTTGTTACTACAAGTGAAATAAATCATTATACAAAATATAGTAAATGTAAAAAGTAAAAAAAAACACTTGATATAAATTATGAACAAGCTTAAGTTACTATTTGAAAACAAATAAATTAATTTTCTTAAGTAAGCTATTTCAATTTCGATGTTTGCAAATTCGTCCTGTGTGCTTTGAAACAGTCCTACCATTGTATGTACTGTTGAGAATGTTATCAAATCATAACAAAATGAGTGACAGAACAGTGAATTCAAAGGTGTTATTCCACCGACTAGAACCGAAATTACTTCCATGCTGGACTGGGAACTGGGAGTGATAGAAAAACATAGAATGTGCCAGCTGCATCTCCTCCCGGGCATGCTGTTAAAATTAGCCAAGGGATTCGAGGGTTTCAGTATTGTAATGGGTTGACAACCTGTCACTATAGCAATATAGTGACGCAAGTTCGTATCAGAAATGTAATTTCAGTACAAATCGGCCTGTCAAATCCTTACTTTAATTGCTCTCAATCTTGAGATAGCTTTATAATTACGAGCCTTAGTTTCGTTGACTGAGCATCCCCTATGCTATGAGTTGTTGAGTCAATAACCCATTCGCTAAAGTAAGAAACCCGAATATGAATGGGAACTTAGTTAATTCAATTCTTAATTAATGGCTTTTGTGTAGTCACAATTCTGCCAATGTCACGTAAATTATTGATAAATTATATAAGGGAGAGTCTAATAATGAGACACGTGGAGTCTAAGATACCCTTCTCCTTCAAGAGAAAGGTACAGACTCACACTATAAAACTTATTTGTCACATTGCGTGAAACGAAAACGTCAAAACAACGTTATACGACCCGTCAAAATGTTAGGCGCGCACAACGCCATCTATTTTGAAACTGAGAATTTTCTCCGGAACGCGCAAATTAAAAACCCCCATTATCTTTAAAATAATTTTGAACACGGGACCCTAAAACACTCTCAAACGTTTTTTATTTACTTGAAAGTTATTGTCACATGATCAAAACACCATTCATACATACACTCCACGATAAGTACCGAAGTACTGTATTTACAAAATGTCGTATTAGATTTATTAGTCGTATGAGAGAAATAAAACTGGCCATGTCCGTCCGGACGTGACGTTTTTTAAAACACCTCTAACATTAAGAACAATGCTGTTTACGTTTTTCAAAGCAATAAACTTTACAGAGTAGTTTATAAAAGTTTATAACTTAGTAAGTCTAAGTTCATTTGTCGGAAAGATCTAATCGTCTAAAGGTCGACCTGATGTGATTGACATTGATAATGTTTTTTTTTTCATCATCGGTCGCGATTATTGTGATTAGTTTATCGTTTTCAGCTACCAGTGAATCTACTCAGGTGAGCGATTCTTAAAAATTACAATATTTTGGAATTTATCTATACGTATTTATATTTTTAATAGCAAAGCCCGGATGGTGTAGTGTATAGGGCCGCGGCCTTCTGTGCAGGAGGTCGAGGTTCGAATCCCACCACGTACCAATGTGTTTTTCGGTTTTCGAATTTCATATGTACGTTTATTCGGCGCTTTTACGGTGAAGAAAAACATCGTGAGGAAACCTGTAACCCGGAAAGATATAGAACGGAACCATGGCAGAGCTATGACATATCTGAAAATTGCAGATTCAAACTCTACATAATATTTATAATTTTTGATTTATCACATGTTTTAATATACTTATCTACCTTTTTCTATGATGTGAAGAAAATGTATTTATGAGAGATGTTTAACAAGGGATGGGTTGTCGATATGTTTAGAATAGTTCATGTCTGATTTTTTTCGAGAAAAGCTAATCATTAAATTATGTTTCTTTTAATTACACACTTTGTTCATTTAGATTAGGGCAATTGATACTATCACAATATAATATAAATATGACATATTTTTTTAATTTCATTACTTTGTATTTATATTACCTATATTTTACAGGACTCTTACTATGGCAAAAAGGATTCGCACCAAATATACAATTCCTTGGCCACATTAATAAAATCTGTAAGTAATTAAGAGTTTTAACTTTATGATTATTTTAACCACCTAAAACAACAACCGGTTGTTACAAAAAAAAATTGGAATATTACAATCATATTTTTTTAGAAGCGTTCTGAGCCTTGGGCTCACGATCTGGAGGACCCGGGTTCGATTACAATTTCGTTGTTTCTAGTTTGGTTGGGACATTACAGGCTGTTCACCCGATTGTCCGAAAAGTAATTATAATATTAATATGATCCATGCTGTTGTATAAGACAGACTGACTGACCCAACAGAAATATGGCAATATTATGTGAATATAGTTGGTCCTGCGCCATATTTCTGTCGGGTCAGTCTCATCAGAATAAGAGGAAGGAACAGAGAATGCACTTATGCGTTGCGCAAACACTTGGGCACTGAAAACTAAGTCCCGCACAGATAACTGATATCTGGGAGATTGGCAGCCATTACCGAAAATCGGTTAGAAGGACTATTATTTTTTCAGAAAAACATGTCTGAATACAATATTGCAAGCGATAAGGATGAATTGACGTTGGTTTTACCGAAAATGACGCATATCCAGGTGCCAAAGAAGAGAAAAATAAAGAAGGTACCGAAACGAACGATCCAGAAGATCATTAAGAAGATGAAGAAGAACAAGAAGTCTTATAAACAGGTAAGAGCACTGTTTTTTATTTACCGAAAATGTGCATATGGAAATGCTTGCTATCCATCCATATACTTCAATACTAACATCAATATCATCATAAATGCGAAAGTACTCTGTCTGTTTATTGCTCTTTCACGCCTTATCGGCTAAATTTTATTATAATTAGAACGATATTTTTACTGTGAAAAAGTACCTCATTTCAAAAGGAAATCTATTGAGCCATAGTCATCTTCTCAATCACATTAATTGAAATTAATCATATCCGTGATTATTTTGAAAATATTTTATGATTAAAACCAGATAACAAAATCACCGGCTGAAACTACTCGCTACTACTATATCTACAGAGAGACAACGTCGACGACACAGGCACCACAAAAGAAGAAGATCAGGAAATGGAACTCGAAATACGCACGATACAGCATGCCTTTCAAGAAGCTAGCCGCAAGAAAAGATTATACCATGCATCGTAGGAACAAAAGAGATGTAGATAGAGACGCGCCTTACGTAAATAAAGCCGCAAGAATGGATATGACAATGAATTGGAGAAACAAAAGAGATGTAGAAGACGTGCCTCCCGAAAATATAGCCGCAAGAAAAGATTTGACTCTGCTTAGAAGAAACAAAAGAGAAGCAAGAAAAGTTTTGACCTCGAATCGTAGAAAAAGAGATGCAGATAGAGATTTGTATATTCTCGAAGATCTTGATGAAATGGAGTTCCTGAATGATGAAAATGATGTGAACGCTGTCAAAACTCATGTTAAGAAATATTGGTAAGAGGTAGAACTAATTGAGATAGTCGTAGAATCTGCAAGTTTTTATATAAAGAAAAGCTACTACTGCTGGAATAATATTTGTGTATTTTGAACGTTTTATCTGATTAAAAAAATTAATTTGATATAAGAATCAATTGATCAATAGGGCAAAGAAGGGTTTAAAATGTCGTTTGTACACCTCTCTTGTACACAAGATTTTTGGCTTCAGGGAAAGTTTATTTTTGCTACTCACTTGTTTTCAATTCATGTTGCAAAAATGGAACATTTGTGTAAAACCTTGATGTATTTATCTGACTATTTATTTACAATAGGATTAAGATGTTTTTTTCACAAATAAAGTTATTTTTGTATAACAAAGAATTTTATTAATAAATAGACATAAATAGGTACAAAAATTATTATCATCTAACTTTATAGTAAGTAGTGCAATTTACGGGTACTTTGAATTATTCGCACTTAATCTATCTTACGTTCTAACAAAAAAATTATGACTCATCGATATGGCTTTAGCAGGATATCTATTAACAATTTATTTACAGGAGTAGTATTTTACAAATTATAGTATACAGTACATCATTCTTCTTTGGCACATATATAAATTATGACCAAAGAAATCTTGAGAATGATAGTAAAGTTGTAGTCAAGGGTTGTTGTAGTAGTTTCCTATTATATAGCATGAATCTTAATTGTCAAAGAAAATTGATGTGTATTATTTCGATATGAGTTGCATGCGATTGTAGACCGGTGGTCTAACCTCTTTTTTCCGACTAAAATGAGGCTCCGCAGATTTCAAAACCTTATTCTTTTATCAGTCTTACGGCTGTTCAGCCTTGATTTCTTCCCCGTTCTTCTTGTTTCTGTACTCCCAGCCCTGGTAAGCCAGGTCCTGAGCTGCATGCTCATGGTCTCTAAAGGCTACTCCACCTGATCCGTATTTGTGCTGGAAAAGAAAAATATTTTACTCAAGAGATTTATGTAGGTAATCGTGAGTAGGTAGGAGCATAGTTTTATATTTTTCTGTATGTGTCGTAAAAAATGGGTTAAAATAATAATCATTAAAAAAAAACTGCCTATTCATTTGCCTTTCACTATACAAACAGTATAAAAATCTATGAAGCTTCTCCGGAATCTCTGGAATCTGGAATCTTATCTGCAAGTCTGGCCAAAATATACACTGAGATATCAGACATATGTCACACTGAATAGAAGTCTATTAGACGAGAATGAAAAGCTGATATCAGAGCTTATCGATAGAAAAATACTTACAGGGTAGCTCTCATAATGTCCTTCATATTGGCCGCCATATTGAGGTTGATGCTCTCTGTAAGGACCCAAGCCGATGCCAGCTGGAGTATACTGAGGTCCGGTGTAGTGGCTTGATGAGAAAGGGGAGGAATTTGGCTTGCAGAACTTGAAGTAGCCGATCACTCCTGAAATGATAGAGAAATTTTTAGATAAGACAATAGAGAAATACCTACATTTAGGAAATACTAAGGAGTAGATACTGCATTTATAAGTTGCGCAAACACTCGGCTACCATAATTCCATGTTAATTTGTTATTTTAGTTGGAAATCGACACATCTAAGAAAATTGCAAATCCTGTAACTATTTCGGTTCTTCGCTTCAGTAAATAACCTACTCGTAGAAAACTTTTCGCGACGTGTTGAATTAGAATACCCCACCATTAGAATACCAGTAATATCTGGATTCCCCGTGAATATGAAATCTAGCACTGCTATCACCAATTCACCTGCTTTAAATGGTGGGCGTCGAACAGTGATTTTTGGACGTTGAGGTTATGAATTCCAGACACCTAGATTAGCTAAGGTGTCAGATTTAGACAGCCTTACAGTAATATCGATCGGTGGCTTGAATGAACTGAATGCATCCAGGTATACGTATATTCTTTTGGCCAAACGTTTTTTTCTTTTTTTTTTTAACGTTATTAGCTAATAGCACTTGATACTGGCTGAATTGCTAGTCTGCAGAAGCCATTAAAATAAAAAAGAAGAAGAAGAAGAAGAAGAACTGAATGCAAAGAACCCAGGAGCCGTGAGGGAGGTCTATGATATTGATTTGTGTATTCATGTGATAGTGGAACTTGCCTGGTATAATGAGAGCCATGAAGCCCAGGAACTTCTTAAAGCTGGCTAGCCCCAGGATGAGGGGCAGGAAGAGAAGCAGCTTCAGCTTGAACAGCTTCAGGATCAGCAGCATTGGTATGATCAACTTCTTCAGCTTGTGACGACCTGTAACATAAAAAAAAAATTATCTTAGTGTGCATAATTTATCATGCTTGCTTTGTAAAGTATGAATTCAGGTCATTATGTGCAATAAATCATTATTCATTAATTTGGTATGGAAATAACAAAAAGTTCTTACGGAAAGGCGGTGCCTTCTTATCCTCAATGATGTCCACCTCGTCAGCAATCTCATCGATGAACCTGGGCGCGACGACGCCGTTGGCCGTGACGTCATCATCCAACTGCATCTCCAGGGCAGTAGACCTCAGGAACCTATGGACAAAGGTATACCAAATAAGTCGATCATATAAAGATAGATTTTGAAACTACTGTCACACTCACACACACAACACACATCTGAAATTATGCAAATATGTAAGTGTTGGGAGTGTTGCAGGTATATTTCATCTTTTATCATCTTTTATCTTCATCTTATTGGGAGGGCTGAGAGTGAGATAAGAAAAGAGTAGAATTTACCTCTCAATCTTCCTCATTCCATACTTGACGAGGGCATCCCAGTCAGAATCCCCACTCCTGGGTTGAGAGCTCAGCTCCGGAGGTTGATGGGCCAAAGCACGCGCTTGTGACTCCACTTTCACCATGACTGCATTATCTGATAGCCTGGAAAAGAGGAATCAAATGGTAGAAATTAGAAAAGAATATGCAGGGAGGGAAAAAAATGCTTACCAATCTAATGTAGAAATAACTAAAGATAGTTGCAGCTTCTTGACAGGGGACTATGCGCACAAAATTACAAAATCTTGACTAAAATCCTTACCTGTCCTTTTCTATTATGAGAGAACAGAAAGGGACGGCAACAATTCTAGTCAAGATTTAGTCCCTCAAGGAATCGGTACCACTGTACTCACTGGTAAGCCTGCTTGTCGAAGAAGTCGTCGAAAGACCTCAAAGCCTGGGCCTTGAAGCAGTCGGCCAGGTCTCCGTTGATGCACTGGTTCGTCGCCTGCTGGATGTAGGGGTCCTGATCCTCGCCCAAACCCAGCCAGCCTAGTAGACCTCGACCTTCGGCTTGGGGCTGGAAAGAAGAGGAAATACTTATTTAGGTAATTTATTTATTAAAAGAAATTATTTGAATTGGCGAGCGCTGCATACGGGGCATAAGGGACATTTTCCCGGATATAGGGGTTGCTCAATCAATGAGACTAAACAACTACCACAAAGAAATTCCCACAGGAAAAAAAAAAATGTTGGCTTCCCATTGTCTGATCGAGGTGGTCACCTGTCATATCATTCTGTCTTAGGAAGTATTTTTTTCATTTCCTGAGAGAATTTTCTAGTAAGAGTTATTCAGTTTCGTTGACTGAGCAACCCCTATCAGCAACCAATCAGTAACGTAACGGGGAAAACTCAGCAGAAATACTCACCGATCGGCTCCCATCATCACCGAAGTTAAGGGACCTTCCTTCAGTCTCCTCTTTAGGAGGTTGATCTGGTAACCTGAAGCCACCGTCTCCCCGCGTCTGCAGCGCTAGGGTCATCAGTAGCAGCGCAGTCAGCCATCTTGTTTCACGCATTTTGGTAGTATCTCTGTAAGAAAGAGGGTTTTTGGTCAGAATTTCGATTAATAAATCATACCCGGCATGCTCTGGAACACGGAAACTTGTCTGAAAGTAAGAGTCAGTTCAGACCGGGAAGCGGCTTGAAGATGCATTTTGTTGAATCACAAAGTGACAGGCTGCACTTCTGCGCTTGGAATTTTCGAGTTCTGTCAATGAAATTCTTTTCGCATAGTAAATAAAGTTCTACTATCACACTGCGCTCTTGAAAAGCGTCGTGTCGCCTTCCGGTGTGAACTGTCTATAAGATATTTCAGTATTCTATTCATTGACCTAACAATACCCGAAAAACCGTATCAACTTCACATGGTAATCGAATCTAGAACATTTCAATCAAGAGCCCGGACAACAAGTTCACTAATAAACATTTCTGCCTAAACCGTTACGATTTATATCCATGATCAAAGTCTAGACTTCAATTAAGAAAAGGATATTAGAGATTAGGAGCCAGTTCACGCCAGACTTAATTTTGGGATCTAGACTTCCAACCTAAGTAGGTAAGTTAAATACCATATATTCTAATATAAAAGTGGATTTTCTTTTGAGGTGAGATTATGACACGACTTTTCTAAAATAAGTCTATACCTACCATTTTCTGTCATGCGAGAACAAAAAGGGACGGCATTATTTTGTCGTGTTCTTACTCGATTGCCTTCAATTTCTCACAATAAAAGTAACCGTATATTGTACACAAGAACGATATCTATCTGCTTGCGTGAAGAAGTTTCCCACAGGAATCGAACTAATGACCTCCGGATCGAGAGCCCAAGGCTCAGACAACTGCACCCATAACGAACTACAAACAAACAACGCTCAGTACCTATACTGGGTGTAAAGGACAGCTTCCCGCAAATTGAAAGGGGTTGCTCAGTCAACGAAACTGAACAACTTAACTAGGAAATTCTTTCAGGAAATTAAAAAAAAAAAAAAAAAACTCATAGAATATCACCGTCACTATAATTTTGTATGGGAAAGCCAATCATTTCCCGAAAGAATTTCTTTCTGAAAGTAATTCAGTTTCATTGACACACCTTAGTTTGCGGGAAGCTGTCCCTTACACCCGGTATATCGGTTAGCAATTGAATTTATTTAGTAGAAAGTGCACTCTGTTCAATAAAGTAAAAGCAGGAAGTAAATGAACCAGCTCTAACTACTTACTTATCAAGGAAGGATAATTTGATTCTATTACAACTTCAATCGTCTTTTGCAGCTAACTGTACATAGTCGCTTTTTACATACATACATACATAAATCACGCCTTTATCCCTAATGGGGTAGGCAGAGCCCAACAACTCAAACCCAAACAAAGTTCTTTCCGCCACGTCTGACTAGTTTTGAGGGTTGTTTAAGATATATCTGTATATTGCTGCAGTGACGGGTTGTCAGCTCATCGCCTAAACTACAATATACTGAAACCCTCGAATCTCTTAGCTGATTTTTACAGCATGCCCGGGAGGTGATGCAGCTGGCACATTCTATGTTTTTCTATCGCTCCCAGTCCAGCATGGAAGCATCCCTTTTTAAAAGTCAAGAATAGAGAATAGAAATTATAATAAAATTTATTTAGTATAAAATAACATCACCTACATAAATAAGTGAACACATAAATTGTACTTTGTCAAAAAGTTTTGGTCCGATGTTCGATTGTGTGAAAGTTAGTTATACAAGTGGCATTGATAGAAAATTCTGAAAATAAAATCTAAGGTTATAAATCTACTTTAGTTATATTGGGCGCTTTTCCACTAGACGGCACGTCCACGGCAACGGCAACGGCACGGCGACGATCACGTGACAATACCTATGGAAATCGATGACATGCCGTGCCGGTGCCGTGCCGTCAAGTGGAAAAGCGTGTCATATAATTTGATTGATTTTCATACATTGTCTCTTCCACGGTATCGTCGACGATACCGTGCCGTTGCCGTTGCCGTGGACGTGCCGTCTAGTGGAAAAGCGCCCATTTTGTTTAATCAAGTAAAATAATTAGTCAATTAATTACCTTAGTCTTTCAAACTTTCAAGTTCCAGTAAGCATATCAGAACTCATTATTTCGAATAGAACAAATTTCACAGTAACTTTATCACGCACCATTTGACTTTCTTTCAACAAAATTATTTCACCTATTTATTTTTTCTGATAAATTCCACTTTAAATCATTCACTCCATTACTATTTTAGTTCTATTACAAGTTACAAGTCGCCGTAATAGACAGGTAATGTATGTTTACATTGGACCGCTATGATCGGCGCGACGCCGACACCTGTATCGTGAAAGTGGAGCGAGCGAGTGAGACGCATGACGTGTACCCGGTGACTGCGCGTGCGACGGTGGTCAGGCTGGTATGGAAACTAACCAATTAAATTATGAATGTTCGTTTGTTTGTTGGTATCAAATTCTTTAATAAAAAATTAAATAGCATACTCTTTCAAGACAATATTAATCGTTTGAGGCGGAATCAGACATGTAGGTACTTTTGCAGGCTACTTTACTTTAGAATCAGTAGAATCTAAGTCTAACGCCCGTATTTATAATCAGCTCTCAAGAGTGACAGCGAGTTTAAGTTTGAATCAGAAGTGTAATTTTAGTACAAAACGGCCTGTAAAATCCACACTTAATATCGCTCTCAGACTTAAGATCGCTTTATGAATACAAGCCTTAGACACTGTTGTCGGAGTTTAT
Organism: Scrobipalpa atriplicella; assembly: GCA_029255725.1. Taxonomy (NCBI): domain Eukaryota; kingdom Metazoa; phylum Arthropoda; class Insecta; order Lepidoptera; family Gelechiidae; genus Scrobipalpa; species Scrobipalpa atriplicella. Next base: position 9,421 of record JARACY010003138.1, on the reverse strand, counting down.
ATTCCGCGAAAACTTACTAGGTACCTAACTTGTAGACCACTGCTTCCCTGAAACTTCTCACATTGGTGGCGATTCAGTTGTAAACACAAATTAACTTATTATGGTTTGGCCCTGTCAGTTTCTAAAATTTGAATAAAATAGAGACAGAAATAATACAGCTGATTTTAATTATAAACCTGTCAAAGTGACTTTACTCAAGTTAAGATGACATGCTAGATGGTATCGTCTTATTTTAAGCGTTATACGTCACTTTGCGGAATTATAATTTAGATGTTGTATTTCTGTCTCTATTTTATTAAAGTTTTCGAAAGTGACAGGACCAAACTAAAATAATTTAATTTGTGTCTGCAACAGAATCGGCACCATTATGTACCTACACTTACCATTAAAAGATGAAGCAATTTTCACTAGCTCTACATCTTACTAAATCAGCCACAATATTCTCTGTGGCACGGCCCTTCTTTGATTGGAAAGTAATTTTTTTATCGGAAGTTATTTTAAAAAAATATCGAAAATTATTCACAGACAATGATTCTGCGCATTTTCTAGATGTGTCAAAAGATTTGACAACAGGCACCACATTGGGCAGTTCATTAGATAAAATTCAAAATATTTCAAGCAAATCCACGAACACAAACTAGTAAAAAAATATTCCGTACGTAACGGACTGTCTTTCCAACTGGAGTAGCAGTGAGGCTTAAAGAAAATAAAACCGTATAGCAATGACGATAAGAGACAGATTCCATTAAACACTGAAGAACGAACTGACGTAGTACTTGAAGTGTTATAGGAATGTGAGACCTATGGTATTTCATGTAAGATTTAAAATAAAATGTTATCAGGGAAAAACTGGTGCAGTATATTGAAAGCATTTTGCTAAATACTAGATGATACTAGCGAGCTCTATATTTCCTACAGCAACCTATAGGATACTTTAATTTGATTCTTCAAGTGACTCAAAGATGTCTCTATTATCTTTTTTTAAGTCACCGCAATACAGGGTGTAAAATAAGGTGCAGGTAATGGAGGTATCTAGAAAACTGAAAGGGATTGCACAATCTAAAAACTGAACTACTTACATACATCACGCCTTTATCCCTAATGGGGTAGGCAGAGCGTAAACGACCTAAACAAAGGTCGTTCCACCACGTCTGACAAGTTTTGAGGGTTATTCCAGATAGATCTGTATATTGCTAATAGTGACAGGTTGTCAGCCCATCGCCTAAATTACAATACTGAAACCCTCGGATCCCTTAGCTGATTTTTACAGCATCCCCGGGAGGAGTTGCAACTGGCACATTCTATGTTTTTCTATCTCTCCCAGTCCAGCATGGAAGTAACTAAACTACTTTCACGAAGAAATTCATCTGGGAAATGTTTTTTTTTTTAAATGACTCAGAAAATCCTTTAAGTTTTTCGGTATCCGTCTTAAAATAGCTTGTACAGTCAGCGTCATAAAAAACTGACCCTCATATTCATTGCTTTGCGTACATACATTGCTTGTAAACACTGGGGTACCTTTCTATGTCACTGGGGCTCGTATTTATAAAGCGATCTCAAGATTGAGAGCAATATTAAGTATGGATTTGACAGGTCGTTTTGTACTGAACTGACATTTCTGAAACGAACTCAAACTCGCTGTCACTCTTGAGAGCTGATTATCAATACGGGCCTAGGTGTACTGTACATGATTAATTGAACATTTCGAGGTGGAAAACTTGACAGGAGACAGGTAAAGGCAAACCTTCATTTCCACTATACTGACAGTTCATAATCTATTAATTTTGGTTTAGGATCTGTCAGAAATGAAATGAAATGGCTGTATAAGTCAGCTTATAGGTCTTCATATTAGAATGAGGCGTTATGTAAAACTTTAAAAATAAAAATAGTTCTAAAATCTACTATAGATGGCGTTGAAGCAAAAAATAAAACAAGTGTTACCACAATGACAAACACCTTTCTTATGTTCTAACATGAATTTGCATTTAACTATAACAATAGGCAGAAACGTCGAGGGAAAGTAGGGTAGGTCCTTACGGCATGTTTTGGGTCACTGTCGTCACAACGTCGTCGATGTATGCGTCAGGCATGGAGGAGGCATGACGAAATTTTAATGCCGCGCAAACTTTTTGAGTCCAATGGACACCGTGAATCATTTTTTTTTTTGGTTTGTTAGCCTGGGATGTCCCACTGCAGGGCAAAGGCCTCCCCTTTCTCCTTCCATATTTCGCGATCTTGAGCCATGTTTACCCAGTCCTTGTCAAAAGCATCTAGGTCGTCACGCCACCGTTTTCTTGGTCTTGGTCTTGGTCATTAATTCAATTAATATTAATTGCAACTCCAAGAAATCAGTTGACTCTACATCAGTCCCAATTCAACAGTCCTCCTACTGGATATGAGGTTGTGAAGTTCGCTATTTCCCGTGGAAAAAAATGTCTCTATCATAGGTATATGCTGTCTCCTTAGAGCCATATACTTTTCCTTGATAATTTCTATACAACTCAGGGTTAGTCATCATCTCCCTAGCCTTTTTCCAAATTTCAAGGGGTCGGCTAGGGGATTGAACGAGTATACTGGTTTTTACACAAAGCGACTGCCATCTGAACTCCACAACACGAAAGGAAAATCAAATCCAATCCTAGATTCAACTCAGGGTTAATATACCTAGTTATTTATTGCTGATGTTGGAAGAACTATTTGGCTCGGGGATAACAAAAAAAAAAGGCTTAATAATTTTAGTTTATACTTAGATATTTTGGGGTTAAATATAGTAATCAGAACAAAGCGTCTAGAATTCATTTAAAACAATCACGTTGTAGGTCATTGCCATTAAAAGTGCCAAAACAAGTTGGTCAAAATGAGAATACGTAAGTTATGTGACATAACAGTACAGTGAACGTGGTGAACGATTAAGTTCAGGGGATCGATTCTTAACAGTCAGTGACTTAATATTGCTATCGATTCGTTGAGGGCACGACTTAACTAAATCTTGAATAAAATTCCCGTCCCTTTCTGTTCTCTCATGTTATAAAATGAGAGATATAGACTTATATTAGTTAAATCGTTTTCACCTACGAATAGCTACAATTGTCACCACATTACGTCGTAAATCAAAGAAACGGAACGCTCTTGAACTATTACCTATATTTTAAAAGTATTTGAAATAGGATTTAAGTACTACTGCTGTTTGTTGTTGATTGTCAGTAAAATAGACCTATGGAGATAACTTTTATAGATATTTACTGTATTTTGCAATTTGCCCGAAGAGTATGCAATTTGTTCGTTAATGTTATTTTAGCTCCTAGTTCAGCATTTTAAAGTCTTTGCTAATGTTTGTTTTTTATTGTGAAGTAAATTTGCAGTATGAGATGATTTCGGCATTTTCAGCTTACTCTAGTGACTGTCCAAAATTGACCACCTACTAAAGTTGCTTAACCTGGCCAGTGACTAATATTTTGATGACGTTTGTTTGCGTTCTGGGTCGTCGGTTCTAGAGTTTTTTACGAGGGACACATGCACTTTGTTACATTGTTCTCAATTCGGTTAGGATAATAATCTATGCTGCATCAAGTAGCTTTTCAATTTTGGGTGAATTGCTCCATTCTTATACAACGTGTAATGTAACATAAAGGGTATATGCATCGTGAAATTTGTGAATCTACTCATGAAACTGAACCCTAAGGAACATAGATCGAAAAAAGAAAAAAAGTTTTGGCTTTCCATACTAAACGCGCTATCAGCTGATGCATTTAGTATGGAAGGTCAATTTTTTTTTGTTTTTCGACCTATTATGTTCCTTAGGGAATGTTGTTCAGTTTCATGGGTAAATTCACACCTTTCTCGTATACCCTTTATGTTACACGTTGTATAGAATTCTTCCATGCTGGACTGACTGGGAGCGATAGAAAAACATAGAATGTTGGTACATAGAATGTTGCTGCATCACCGGGCATGCTGTAAAAATGAGCTAAGGGATTCAAGGGTTTCATTATTGTAATTTCGGCGATGGGCTGACAACTTATCACTATAACAATATACAATTCTATCCGGAATATCCCTCAAAACTTGACAGACGTGGCGGAACGACTTTTGTGTAGGTCGTTTACGCTCTGCCTATCCCATTAGGGATAAAGGCGTGATTATATTTACAGACTCTAATATAAAGTGTAGACTGAATAACAAAAATAGGTTAACCAGCAATAAACTATTTTCCAACTACGATTGGTTTCCAAGTATGGAGTGGTGAAGAAAAGTTAGACGTTTAATTAAAAACCTTTTAATTAGTTATTGGCATTTCGCGGCGAGGGTTATTTGTTTTAGTTCTATTAATATTGTGTTATTGACATAAAATCTACTATTTCATATTGGAGTTCTGTTAGATTTGTAGGTAATTAATGTAGAAATCGGCTGATATAGATGATTATACATTTTATGTTTTTGGTGCCCTCAAACCAGCTTAAAATCCTTTTTTGCCCGTGTTACTACCAGTAGTACGACGGGTGAATCTGGTGTTAATGTAAGTATGTATTTATGTATTACTAACACAAAAGAAAAAGCTTTATTTCTCTCTTAGTACAATAATGATTATTATTTAAACTAGAGTTTTTTGTTTTGATGAAACTTTTTGAGAGAAAGGATGTTTCAATTTGGAACAACCCTTTGCTAATAAAAATTAAATTCTGGAATCTAACCTACCTAGGTACCGGAAATAGATATTGTACAATAGGTAGTTATTTCCATACCCTTCATGTTTGGAGATAACATTATGATGTGTAAAGTTTCTATCATAAACCAACAATAATAAACATAATAATTACTTACCCAAACAAATAAATCTTCGCGAAAGTAGATCACAACTGCACTGCACTGCAAACACCAATGAACAGACAGACAGGGTTCAAACTATCTTATATAATAACAACTTTAGAATTGCATAAACTCCACAGATCCGTGATGTACCAACCGAAATCTTAAAACCACTAGCCAAGCAATAATCACCTTATCGACTACACAATTAAAGTTCATTTTTAATAAGAGTGGCCATTTTGTTTTGGATCGTATCGTACGTAAAAGAGTAGTAAAGCTTAGATTGGCGATTTTGATCTCTATAAGTTAAGAAATAAGATAGCATTTTTAAGCGAAATAGTGAAAAGTCGAGTTAAAGCATTTATGCTTGAATGAACCTAAAGTTAAGTAAAATTGAATTGTATATTTAAGCAGTTAAGGTCCCGTTTTCATTAACCGAAAGCAAAGTTTAGTTCGACTTTGAATGAAGTTAGTGCAATGGGGTATCCCCAAGTGAGTGTTTGAGGCTAAGTTATATGGAGTGGAACTTTGTTTTTCCAAAGAATACTTATTATTAGCTAACTTTACTTTTGCATAGATTTTGCGATATCGGTAGGAATACAATAAATACTATCATTACATTACATAGGTTGATTAGTCCAGATCAGATTAATAATATTTTATTGCAAATAATATATATCATTCAAAATCCAACTAAATACTATACCCTCGTTCAATCCCCCTAGATTAGGTAGCCGACCCCGTGAAATACGGGAAAGAGGCTAGGAAGAAGAAGAAGATTCAAAGTCGAACTAAACTTTGCTTCGAATCGAAATGTATGATGTAATTTTTCACAAATTGGTCAATGATACTGCATACTACGGTTGTATAGTAGGTATTAGGAATTTACTATGACTCAAATGCAAAGAAATATTAACATATTGTACTTTTTAATTACCATCTCTTCCATGTTCCATGCTGGACTGGGAGAGATAAAAAAACATAGAATGTGCCAGCTGCATCTCCTCCCGGGCATGCTGTAAAAACCAGCTAAGGGATATGAGGGTTTCAGTATTGTAATTTAGGCGATGGGCTGACAACCTGTCACTATAACAATACACAGATCTATCTGGAATAACCCTCAAAACTTGTCAGACGTGGCGGAACGACCTTTGTTTAGGTCGTTTACGCTCTGCCTACCCCATTAGGGATAAAGGCGTGATTATTATGTATGTATGTAAAATCTCTTTTAATTTCCATGAAATTTGATTTACTAAGTATTAAAAAAAAAGCGTTCTCCATACTTACTTAGCTTCAAGCTGCCATCGAGTCGAATCCTGGTTGCAGTTTCATAATCAGTTCATGGATACCGTAAGGGATTCCCTGCTAATCTATGCTTGGCTTTGACCATGGTTCATGTTGTGCTTGATTTTATCCTCAAAATATAGGTATTATTTTCGGCGAATGATTTACGAAATTAGCAGCAATTTGTTTTTTGAAGTGAAACTTCTTTAGGCGCTCTGAGAGTAATAATTCTTTATTTTTATGGTATTCATTTGAGCATATTACAACCTATATGTAAAAAATATGTAAAAGCCTTTTTTCTCTTATATTTTCCTATTAATTAATTAAGAAACAAAGTATTATTTACGTGAGACCATGATAATAATCTGAATAGGATCTTCGCAAAATTAGATTTTCTATGATTGCCGTGTGGTGCCGGGTTAGAATACTATCACCCCACCACTTCCTGCGGGTGTCGTAAAAGGCGACTAAGGGATAAATCCAGGGAATGTGCAGCAGCGTTCCCTTTGAATGGAAAACTTCTACTGCGCTCACCAACCCGCCTGCCAAGCGTGGTGAGTATGGCATATACCCCCAATTTTGGAGAGGCCCATGTCTAGCAGTGGACTGTTGTGGCTGATGATGATGATGATATGATTATCAAGAATTTGCTACACCACCTCGCAGTTTTTACTTTGTGGTCGTATTTTCGTATGCAGGTGTTATAAAAAAACACAATATGCTTTATACTTTTTATTAAATAAAATAAATACAGTTCTTTGAAACATTAGGTATTATACAAAATGCCAATAAATCCAAAATATCATCATAAACAAAATATGACTTTAATACCCTCTATAACTATGACTAAATCTCGTAAAATTAAATAATTTTTTATAATAAATAATAAAACTAAGAAATAAGTGATAAACTATCTACAATAGCGTTATTTTATTAATGAAATGGTAAATAAGATGAAAAAATATAATTTAAACAAAATATAACAACGATATTGTACATAATAAATTGCATTAACTTATAAATAAAAAAGTGCCTAAAAATAAATAAAATTATAATAAATAAGTGCAAATTCTTAGTACAACCAATCATCCTGAAATAAATTACACATTCATACAATAAATTACTAGCACACATAAAAAAAAATGAGCATTGGATTGAAGCCAATATAAAGTAAACTTACACGGTACAGAACATTATATCCTTAGATGAGGAATATTAGTACCTATAACAACCCCTCCAAGAATAGGGTATTGAATATTTAGAGTCGATCGGCTTTTTTGTCAGTCGTATGTCAATAATACTTAAGATATTTGCCCTCGATTTCTGAGCCCTCGATTCTGGCCGCCACATTCTTAACTAATTTTAAGATAGCGCTGTCACTTTCTTTACTTTGACATAAGAACAGGATAGCAAATAAACACATGTGTTTGACGTTCCTAATTTGACATAAGCTGCTTTAAATAAGAATCGAGCATAGAGAATGTTACTTACGTTAAATAAGCAATCTAATGTCAAATTTAAGCAATTTAATGTCAGATCAGATTAGGAATGTCAAAGTCATGTGTTTATTTACTATCCTGTTCTTATGTCAAATATAAGAAAGTGACAGCACTACTAAGAATTTGAATTAGTAACTGGACGGCGTGAATCGAGGCCAATATCGCCGTGTACGGTCAGCGTCATAGAAAAGTGATCCCAGTATTCATAGCTATGCGTATAAATTGTTTGTTTACACAGGGATACCTTTCTATGACGCTTGGTGCACTGTTTTCATTTACTATTATTACAAATGCACTTAAAATATTTAAGGTTTTAAACCTGATAACATCGAAAATATTATATTTGAAATCGATTTCTTGAGTGACTCGTTATTTTTGCTAATCATTAATCTTGTACAGATTAAAAATGTATTTTAGAGATTTGTTTATAGCATCCTAAAGGTTAATTTAAGTACGTAAAGAAAAAATGTTAAATGTAAAACATTAGACTACCAAAAGAAACCTCCTCATTAAGAGAAAATAATAGGCATGTAATTTTTCGCCATTGTATAAAAAACTTCGCTTTAAGCTGCTCAACAACACTAGCCCTGCTTTTCGTACTAAAATAACAATTTCTGGAAATTTTGGTACATTGTACCTACTTTGTTAAAATTACGAAGCTTTTTTAACGAGAACATATTTGATATTTTATTCTCTGTGAACCAGAATGGCTTGATGTGTTTAGAATTAGATTATTTATAAACCAATGGCAGCCTTTGCTGGCCAACATAATATTTTGTAACAATTTTATTTTTACTTTTGTTAAAAATAAACGAAATTTTATAAAATCGAATCTTTCACTAAATAAAATATTCAAAGGCTAGATAAATAATAAAATTAATTAAAATTATGTAGTCAGAAAACAAACAAGAGTTTATATCAGTTGATTGTACCGTCACAGTGAAAAGTGAGAAAAAACCGAGAGCCTATACTTCGTTTATTTAACGTTGCATTATCGATACCAACATGTTTTGCGGGCCATAAACAGTATTTTCATTGCAACTTAGCAGAGATTTAAATTTCGGAAGCGCAGGCTATAACCTTGTTACAAACTTATGTTTTGCGGTTGACTTTCTTTGAAGTCGTAAAGGAAAAACTGTTTATGGGCTGTAAAACAAGTTGGTATCGATAATAAACTAAGATTAAATTGCATTGTGAAGTAGCACAAATTCTTCATGTGGTCATATTTCTTTACTAAACGCCATTCCATTTTTCCCCCTGAAATGAAAAAAAAAATCGTTTATCGTTTTTAATATTACTTCTAGACAAGATTGACAGTAGCAAAGCGGCTTATAGAACTAGTTTATGTCTTATTCAGATTTGCCTCTTCTTCTCTTTAAGATCTTCACAGGTATTATGCCTGTTACCTTAATGTAATTTCCTGGCTGTGACCAATTTATTGATATCGTGATAGGCGGAGATCATGGCGTGTTGCGGTGCCGCGGTCGTCACGCAGGCTGGGAAGATTCTAGCACAATCAGCGCCCTGAAAAAAATAAACCGTTTATTATTATTGAAAATGAAAAAATGTTAATTTTCTATCAGAAGTACAAATACAAATATGTAAAACAATAAAGAATGATACTTTACAATCGTTGTGAAAATTGCCAGGGGCTCCCAAAAGACCAGGCATGTATTTCGGGAAACCTTAAACAAGTTACTATACAGGGTGTAAAAAAAAGTAATACTTTCCTTTAAACCACTTGTTCTACTGATGAGACCAAACAACTTCCCCAAAGCACAAAATTTTTAGCTTAAAATAAAATTTTGCCTTGTCCATACTAAACTGCAGAT